>JTDE01004076.1:9539-26478 GCA_014338405.1 Paragonimus skrjabini miyazakii
TTCTTGTTTACGTCTTCGGAAGACTAAAACAAAGAAACCTCTAGGGAACAGATTTCCAAGATTTTAATTTCTGCAACATATCACAAATTTTGAACAACTTTAATTGCTACGAATTATTTTTTAACTAAAAGATAACGGGGATATTCACGTTCAACCGATTACACGCAGCGATGCAGTAGGTTCAGTAGGATTAATCGGCTTATAACAAAGCAGAAACCGACTGGCATGCGTAGTGGAGAACAGAAGTAAACTGCATTGAAGATTCTCAACGGTGGATGAAAATAGAGGGAACCCTCTGTTCTGCCTCTTCCATTGGTCGGTCAGTAATGTGAGATCCGTATATTAAATTTATCATTTGTTCATCTTTACCCTTTTGATCCCCACCTCAAAGTTTCCCCAATTTAATGAATTGTATAAACAGAAAATATTCGAAATATATCCGAGTAAGCCGGTTACAGTATATATACAGTATATACAGACAGTATATATACAGTATATATACATTACACTTTCAGTCTATCGCAAATGTAGGAGCCTGACTGTTTTGCCAAATATCACTTCATAGTCATACCCGGAAAGGGGAATTCTGAGAACCAACTCGTCAAACTGTCCCCACCTCAGATCAAACTTTAGAGTTGTATACAGTACAATATACTTGTATTCTTTATCAAACATTGCTGATTCTGATCTATTCAGAGAAGAAAATCGTCAGGTTGATCACGCTGGCCTGGCCCACAAAGAATGTCTGAGTATGCAGTATGCCTTCACACTAGTAGCTGCTTCAACCTGATTCACTTGAGCTGTGAATAACGTCTCAGTATGCGCCGGCCGCCTTGGATGAGTGGGTCATCAGCGTACCCATAGTGCACCGTCGACGAAGGGACGACGAGTACGTTAGGCTCAGGTATGTCATATCAATATATCCATTATACTTTTGTTAATTATTGCATCAACCAAGACTATAGTCGTTGAGCAAATACTCCACTCCTGTTTTCAGAAACTTGGGTGTCTATAGTCCTCTACCCATTCTTTCCTTCAGCTTTGTTGGTGTATTAAATGATGAATCGTTTGCTTGATCATTTTGTAGTTCAACTTTGAACCTTGTTCTACAACTTTGTCCTCTCTGGACTCCACTCTGGACATGCACTCGTATACTGAGATGCTTCATGTATTACATGTTATATAACTTTCTTCCTAGTATAGCTCTTGTCATTGCAGTCTCTCTCTGTTTATTTTTCCGGGGATAAGGGTTTTCTTTTTGTGCCAGCCATTCAATTAGCTAACCAGCATTGGCCCGGCAGGACATAAAGCCCTCACTCACAAACTTACTGCTTATATTCCCCCATGTTGACACTGAATACGTGTTTTTCGCGTGGAACCGCAAGTGGTGCAGTGTAAGCAGCTTGCGGTGATGGTTCACAGCGCGGACGTCCCTTGGCCTCGGTCGCTGTGACAAGCTGATCCGTTTCTGATGTCGCCAACCACCTGCTCCACCCGATTGAAATAGACTATCAACAACGCCTGAGAGTACAGGATGCGTTCACGTCTGTAGATGCTTCAACTTGATTCACTTATGCTATGAGAAACGTCTGTGTTTGCAATATATGTTCCCAATAATAGATGTTTCAACTTCATTCAACTTAGCTATGAATAACGCCTGCGTATGCAGTATACGTTCACACCAGTAGCTGCTCCACCCGATTGACTTAATTTATTATCAGCGTCTGAGTATGCCGTATATGTTCGCACTAGTAGCTGCTCATTCCGAACCACCTTTACCATGAACAATTTGGAGAACAAACACATGCGGAAAGTGGTGAAAAATCTGTATTTGAAGCCTTTGGGGTACATGGTAATCATCTTCTTTGATTCCATTGATTGCCATATTGATTGGACGTTTTCTGCACCGCAATAGACACTTGGCGTTCTAAACATCGTAGTGTGACTGGCTGACAGGTATACCTCCCGGTGATCGGTAGGAAGCTTGATTTCATCTGTCTCCGTATATTGTTCCGCATGAACGCCACGTGACACCTATCTAGTTAGAAACAATGCAGTAGGTTGAATAGAATTTACTTCTGAATATTCTAGATGATGGAGTGGGACATGATCCCTTTTCTTACGCCGGTCAATATACACGGAAGATGGAAACAACCATGTGATAGCGTCATTTCCAACCATTTCTAAGAGCAACGTTTAATCGATCAGTATCTACCTGAAATCTTGCAAACAAACAGAAATTGTATAAATATCGTACAAGAAAGGAAGCTTAAAATGTTGTCATACATGTTCCATTATCAAATGTGTTGGTGTTCTTGTTGAAGTGCAAAGCAAACACAATATGGTCATATATTTCCATTTCGACCATATCTGTGAGACGCCGTTAAATGAAGCAGTCTCAGGCTATAGGATGACGTATCTCATCTCGAAAATGGCAATGAGCGCGTTTATAAGACTTGAAAAGGTAAGCTAACGTCAATAACGGGTTGTTTTCGCGAAAATGGTGGAAAAAATTTCTATCACCAAGCTAATACTTTTGGGACTTATTCGATGTATTCCAATTTTTCAATTAAAGCCGCTTATATACAAATGATGTACTGTAATTACTTTGCTTGAAATTCCGATTTTAAAATTTCATAAAATATTCAAAAACCGAAGATTCGCGCCAAAAGGACCGTTTTGCCTTTTGAACAACCTTGTAGGCGAATCTCACGAAACGGATAATTGCCGTATATTCTCTCTCCCACTTGTTTGACAGCGACCAGTGGGATACCATCAGATCCAAGATGGATTGTGGTCTTAATAGTGGTTAACTTTGAGCGGATACTTCTGACGTCAATCCAATCCTTGCACAGAACTTCGTTATCAACGGAGTGTTGACGAGTAATGCTGTGTACTTCACGTTAAACACGGCAGCAAAATGTGAGTTTAGCAGTTCACATATTTCAACTGGGTCTTCAAAAACCGTTCAATCTTTGGAAGTTATAATCTTTATTGAAGTGTCTCTCTCGGAATATCTCCGTCTCATCAGCTACAATGGATTCTTATCTCACTGTTCGCAATCGAGCTCGAGCTTTCTTTTGTCTGTATTATTCAGTTGCGTTCCATGTTCTTCTCATTCAAACATATTGTTTATTTGCTTTACTAGGGAGGAATCCAGTGTTCTTCCGCCCATCGACTTAAGTGTCTGTTTTGCAGTAAGGATTATACCTTGCACATAGGAATCATCGCGTTTTGACTTTTTCGGGGCCATAATGTTTATACAATAAGTGAAGTGTTTGATAAATTCCCCGGTTGCTACTTTTCAGTCTGATGTGTCAAAGAACCTATTCCAATTCAAGGATCCTAGTAAGGTGAAGAAGGTACTCCAATCGATGTATTTGATCGGACGGTAGAATACAGCTGTCGGTCTTATAACTGTATTGAAGTCGAACTGACATTTGACGATACTATGGTCACTTCCTGGAAATTGTTCCAAAACGCATATTCCTACGGACGAGATGCCTGTAGTGAATATGAGATCCAAATTATGCTTCTGTCTGTTGGGTACTAAGACATGTTGGTTCCATCCATGCGGTTGAACGCATGATAGAAATTCAGCTTGCATGCAGGAGCTGAGGATGAGTTCCACGATATATTAGGCATGTTAAAGTCATAACCCATTAGTTCACGTGTGCAAGGCATGTTTGATACATGATTTATCACCTCCACAAGGTCAGTCAAGTCAATGCTAGTAGCATTGGGCGGCCGGTAAATACATCCAATAAGTAGGTCGCGAGAACATATAGAGACCATTAACCACAACGAGTCTTCCATTTTATTAAGACCAGACACGTCAAGTGTAACTGCGTCAAATTGCTCTTTCAGGTAGATGACGCATCCACCGCCTCTCCATGTGAGACGATCCCTACGAAACATGATATCTTATGAGGTTTATTTGCATGTCCGGAGTATCGTTGGAGCACCATGTCCCACTGAGTAGAATGACATACGGATCAGACAAAAAGACGAAAATCTAAAAATATGCATCTTACTTTTCAGTGATCTTATGGTTACGAGTAATAAATTATTGGAATTTTTCTGTTAGGCACTACACTTAGGCTGCCAGAAAACTGCGTGACAAGTGGGCAATGGGTTGCGAAGTATCATATGGAGAGGTTCGGTGTATGGGGTGTACTAATTTTCCACTCATGTTGCAACGATTTGACTCCACGACAGATGATGCTGAAAAGGCGTAATTATGGTAAGATGATTAAGTGGGACATGGAGATGGGGCCAAGTGGTGATTAATGAAATATCAAAGGGAGCACAAAAAAGGATTGGGTTGGCGAAAGTTTGTGTTAGTTATATAAACAAATGGTGAGGTTGCAGTGGCCTGGAGATACCCCAGGTCTGTCTGCTGTACGATGTGTAAAATCCTTCCAAATATCTTAACTCACATTGTACACAGGACCTTAAGGATCTTTGCCTGCCGTCTGCTTGACGCATGCGATTGCGCTTGTTTGTTTGTATGCTTGTCGGCCTATGCGCATCAAGGACGACATACATTCTTCCGGCTTGCTCGCGCGCTCGACGGTCGGATCCTCAGTCTCCCCAGCTATGTCGCGTATTGGTGCCGTCTAGTGCAGATCGAGACCGTTTGTAATTATCGTATATTTGCGGTCTCCACAATCATCTGTATTTTTATTTCGCGTCTGTTATCGTTGTGTATACCTGAAGAAACGTTAATTTAGTGCACGTACGCACTATAATGTATTTGACGGGGTATATATGTTATGAAGTTGGCTGCTAGTAGCATTCATGTTTTGGATAGAAGGATAGGGTTTTGCGGAGCTATTTGGTAATGCATGGCAAGTGTGAAATCTACCATAGTTTTGGATTGGCTCAAATGCAGTAGAGAATCAACCGATCAATTTCATCTGTGTAGCATCGGTTTTTAGAATTTATTTTTTAGAACCAGATTCGTAGCGTTTGTGACTTGCCGCCGATTTACCCTTATGTTGCAAATGTAGAACATTATTCTCTAATAAACACCGTACAGGTCTTACTGCTTGTTTTGGGCCTCGTCCAGGCGTTTTGGATCTGTTGTGTGTATATACAATCATTCCAGATTATGAAAGGAAGTGCCCATAGTAAGAAGTAGATGGGTATTTTTGTTCAGTTTCGTCTTCATCACGAGAATTTGATATATTGCCCCCAACACCCTGGAGAACTTTCGGCGCCTTAGGTCCAGGAGTCATTTCATTCAGCATCTCGGTTGACAGAGGGGATCGTAGATGACTAGGGGATGTATTGTTAGCACTAACCGTGGGTTCTTCTGGAGAATCTTGACCGCGCCTGGCGTCAACGGTGCTGGACGTGATTTGATTTTCAGTATCGTTCCGGACGGACATCGTAACGGTGTTGCCATTTACAACTTGCTGATCTGGGGAAGACATGGAGTAGTCGACAGCGACAGCCAAGTCAATGAGGTTGCTGATTTTAGTGTCTTTGGAGTGATGTCTTTTCGTCAAACACTTTTATCGAAATAAAATTTGTGGTACGCATAAATTGGTCTTGATTTTTGTCAAATTCGTTTGCCACGAGCTCGTTTGTGAACCGCAGTAAAAATGGACAATATTTTTATACTTTCTCGCGAAGTCGCAGACAATGTCGCTCCTGGGTTTCCACCCTACCAGCCTTGAGTAAGACTCTTATCACGGAGAACAAGGATATTCTGTCAAATACGTTAAACACAACAACTTTACTTGCACAGCGTAACCGTTTGTGCAGATCAACAGCTATTGTGTCAATAAACGTTCCAACAGCTACGATGGCTTTATGGCTAGGAGTAGTACGCTCAGGATGGGTGATACATGAAGCATTAGGAATGCTACCCAACGGATTCAGCTGGTGCAAGAAGTTAATAATAATAATATTTATTTCTCAACGCATTTGTGAGAAACACGCTCGGATGTGCGCGATCACGACAGATAATTACATGTGGTACAAAGCAACAAATGGATATATAACAAGACAAACATGAAATTTGTTGACAAAAGAAGACGTAATCAAAGGGAAAATAGTCACAGTTTATAACGTTTGATTCACACATCATGAAAGAAGGCAGACTGTCTGTTCCATGGATTCAGTCCAAAAAATGAGATGTTACATTAATTTACCTTTTACAAGGTTAGGTAAGGACGACGTTTCAAATATTTCAAGGTCATGCGGGGGAATACATGCAAGTTCATCTTCGAAGGAGTTCGCCGTTATTTAACGTAATTTCATTCGGAAAAATGTTGAAATAGTTCAGTTTTTGCGAACGAGGACGGGAAATTCCAAAATTGGGCGGAGAATTGAGCGGATTCCAGCACAGGACCTTGATGATTGGTGGAAAGCGTCAAAAAGTTGAAAATTTAACTAATCGCTCGGCCAATATGTGTTTTTGAGCGCCCATTCATCGCGAAAACTTCTCCTGCATTGCGGATGCTCGTGGGATTAGAGAAAACCGCAATGTCATGTGTTAAATGGGAAAATGTGAAGTAATCACATGTTATAAGAAGATTAATGTAAATGTCCTATTTTTGACAATAACTTTACGCGCTATTAATGCTTTTGTGTTTTTCCAATAAAGTATATAATATTCAGAGATAATTGTTATGGAATTCTGCGATAATTGGGTAGCCAGCAACTAGTTCTAGACTGATTATCACGTGATAGTCAAAAATCCGTCCAAAGTTTTGAAGTCAGTTCGTTTTATAGGATCAATGTTTAAGCTAGAATCTATATTTCATAGCCTACACCAGTTAATAATGGTTAACTACGAGGGGTTAAATGCAGGGGCATAGCACACGATATGACATAAGGTTTCAGTGGGTTTATTATGTATTATAAACATCAGTTTGTTTCATAGGGTCAATGTTTAAGATAGGACATGAAGTTCATAGCACGCTACAGTTACTAATGGATAATGAGGAGGGGTTGAGACAGGTGAGACAGCGTACGATGTGAATCGAGGTAATAATAAAATTATATAAGGTAAACGAGGGAGTATTTTCCCCCCACAGTTTTCTGTGGATAGTTTTTGTATGCCGGCCAAGTTAGCCGTCAATACTGACTACCACCAATTATAGTCTAACTGATTACCAAGGTGAACAGGTTATTACGAATAGGCATATATATAAAATGTGGAAAAGTATATATGTGAGATATAAGGTAGAATATGTATTTCATATATAAAATGTGGAAAAGTAAGTATATGAGATGTAATCCTTTCTCTCTTTTTGTTTTAAGTACGATTCTATATTAGTGACGCACGTGAGTAAAATGATGTGGTTTCCTGAATGCGTAATGAATCAAATGCGAGATGTGGTATGAGTAAACGGTGGATACGTAGTAAACAGTTTCAGGCAAGCTGTTTCAAATAAGACCCTGATAGTAAAGACGGGTACTTGCATTTATCCTGTTGACGGCAAAACCTTATCTGGACCACATTCAGACAGGTCATCAGAGGATACACAAAATTTAAAAATTGACATTATGTTTGATGGTGTAAGGAAACTGTCCAGAGCTTTTTTAAAATGCGGAATGCTGTTACTGGCTCTGATTTCATTTGGAAGTCTGTTCCGAATATAAGAATATTTTACAATAAAGAAGTTGGCTCGTATCTTTTTGCGACTTAACAGGGTTGGCAATGTGGAACCCTTATTTCTTAGACCATATGAGGAGCTGTGTTTGAAATGAACGGCGAATGCTGTAATGATGGCGTCCGAGTGTAACAGCTTATAGAGAGGTGTAAGATTCAATTTTAGCCTTCGTAACCAAAGTGGATCAATACCAAGTGTTTGATAACGTTCCCTATAGGTGAGTGAGGATGAATATCCTATTAAGCTTTTGGTAAATGATCGTTGAATATTTTCTAGAACAATCCTATCAGACTTGCGCAGGTGGCCATAAATGAAGATGCAATACTCAAGTTGAGGTCAAGCGCACATTTTTTAAACAGCCAGCCTCGCATCCGGTAGACCGAATGTCTTTTTGATACAGCCTATTGTTCTTTTAGTTTTCGCTACCTGAAAGTGTACTTGTTCAGAGAAATTGAAGGAGTTTGAATACCATATTCCTAGATCTCGAACGGATGTGGCGGTGTCAATATGATGACCATCTAGTGAGACAGACCCATTGGGTATTTGACAACCATAAGTGATAATGTTGGACTTGTTTGCTGAGAACTTCATGGGCCATGTTTTGCACCACGACTCCAAAGTTGCTAGGTCGTGTTGTATATTTTGTAAACACGAGGCAAGGTTGCTGGGCTGGCGGAATGTGTAAACGATTTTGATATCGTCAGCAAACAGAAAGGGTTTGCCATGTTTAATAACATCGCATACGTCATTTATATACATGAGGAAGAGCAGTGGTCGCAGAACGCTTCCTTGAATCATCCCACTAGTCACTGGTTTTGGCGTTGAGCGGTGATCTCCCATTTGGACAGTTTGGATTCGCCCTTCAAGATATGAAAAAATCCAGCTGTACAAGGGGTCTTGTATGCCAAGGGATGCTGTTTTGATTAACAGGTGCTTGTGGGGCACACGATCAAAGGCCTTTTGCATGTCGAGAAGTATGATAATGACCGCATTTCCTGCATCGGCAGATACCGATATATGGTTTAAATTTCCAATTGACATGTCAAGCAACAGCGCTTATTAAGGAAACCGTGCCGCGAAAGGTTTGTAAGATTTTGTGACCTTAAGAATTCGATGATGGACGCTTTTATTATTCTTTCGAACATTCTTGAGCAGATTGGTGTGTGGTTTATTGGTCGATAGTTACTTATTTCCTGTCTTGGACCACTTTTGTAGCGGGGCATTATGATTGACTTTTTCCACTGGGGAGGGAACGTGCTGGATAGAAGTGATAGGTTGAACAAATTTAGCAAGAGGATGGCTACATCCTCACCTCCTTGCTTGATAACGACTGGTGGAATACCATCAGGTCCAGGGTGGATTGTGGGTTTAACGGTGGCCAACTGTAAGCGGATACTTCTAGCATCAATCGAAATATTGCACAGAGCTTTTGCTGTTTTCAACGGGATAACGGGTGGTACTGTGCTCTCCAAGCTAAACGCAGCAGCAAAATGTGAGTTGAAGAGTTCACATACTCCTACTGGGTTATCGACAACCGTATTATCTTTGAGAGTTATAACTTTTATAGGAGGGTCCCTCATGGAATTTCTCCGACTCATCAGTTGCATTAGTCTCATGCTCCTTTGCTCACTGCCAAGCGCAAGCTTTTCTTCGTTCGCGTAACGTAGTTGCGTTCTGTATTCTATATGTTCAAACATGCTGCTCATTTGCATTACTAGGGAGAAGTCCAGTGTTCTGTGCATCGACTTAAGTGACTTAAGTTTGCCAGTCTCTTTTGCAGTTAGGATTCTACCTTGCACATAAGAATCAGCGCGTTTTGACTTTATGGGGGCCAGAGTATCGATACAAAATTGGAAATTGGTAAGCTCTTCACATTTACTGTGTAGTTTCACAATGTTAGCCTCTAAAGCCGTTAATTTTCTAATCTGGTTTGCGAATACATCGGTAATAGGAACTGAACACAACTTGATTTTGTTCCTTCCTTGTAGGGGTGTAACATTTGTTGAGATTGTCGCTTTGCGACAGATTTTAGCTCTTTAACAATTGCAGGAATAGAGCAAGTGTTTGGCGTGGTGCCTCGGGATTTTATGCCTCTCTTTGTTGTTACCGAGCCTTTTTTCATGAGACTGATCGCGTTGCGGCTGGCCATTTTTGAATATTAGCTGACTTAGTATGTTGGCTACAGATACAAGAATAGGTTCCCTATCTGGAATAGCCCCTTCCTCTGACGCGGATTCCCATCTATCTCTCCCGTCTACCCTGTGCATCTTGTGGATCAATATGGTCTGTCCGAAGTGCCCTGGCCGTCATTGGTTTCCACTCGCAACAAATGTGCGGCATACGTCGGAAGAATGCCTTCTCCCGAACAATAAACACGAGCGTAAATACTGTTGATTAGCCTGTGTCGTTTCAGGAACATTTTGTTGGTGTCGTGCCTCCAAGACAGTTCCAAAACGTTGATGCAGTTGGAGCTGAACATCATCGTTTCGAATTTCATTCCGGCTGTTCATATTACATCAGATCAACCAATCCTGCGTTCGGTGATCAGATGAAACGCGTCTACGCACGCGATAAGCGGTATAGAGCCTCTGGACAAAGGGGATGTTCTGCCAACCTCAACGTCAATCGAAACATCAACGGAGATTTCTGCGTCACGAAATTCTTTATCGTACACGGCCATTCATGTGAGGTAATCGCAGCCCAGCACGGTGTCCCAAGGTGCCGCCTCATGAATGAAGAAATCAATGAGATCCGACCGTAGCTACTCAACGGCAGCGTCTGTTTAAATATTACACAATATATCCGGCAACTTTCCGACAGGAAGAAAACAACGAAGGATACGTGTAGTCTCCGCGTCTGGAAGTTCGCGAAGAGACACCACTGACTACCTCGGTCGTTTGCACGCGCAAATGAACACAGTCGGTGAGTAAATCTATTGGATCGTCCCTTAATACGAGCGCAATCGTTTGCCCCCAGAACTGAGAAGAAGAATGGGTGTGGCAACAGCGTTTATTTGAAAATCACGAGGCGAGTCCATTAGGCCACAGAGGCTCTACATTTATAGGTTTAACAGAGGGAGGGCATTCAAAAGTGTACTCGTGAGAACATTTCACATAGTGTACAGGCCTTCGATCGCGCAGCTACAACCTAATTGAGCTTAATGGACTGAGTGAGTTAAAACATATCAACTAACTCGAAACCGGATCCATCACCTATGCCGCTTCGTTAGGGTGAATCGTCTCCTTACAGCCTCTTTGGCGTAGATAATGATAACTGTCTTACCCATTTCATGTTCACCGGTAATGAACAAATAGTATTATGTCGGCATTACCCCGAGGATTGATGCCACGCATAACAGTTGTTAGAAACGGTAAACTGTTAGTTTTTGTGGTTTTGGGTGTTAGCGGAGTACGTCTACCGGTTTGCTTCGAATGGCCAGTAAACGAAACTACGGTAGCGCTTGTCTTGTTTCTTTGGCGGTTCGTACGCCTTGTTGGGCCGGTGTGGACCGCGACAACTACCATGAACGACAGTGCAGCCAAACAAACAGCAATTGCACAAGAGCTTCCGCATGTCCACCAACTTCTGTGCCGGGTGCACATTCTGAAGAATGTGCGCAGTCGGGCTTCCAGTTTGACTGTGAACAAGTGGTTCACGGTAGATATACTCACACGTAACCGGTGGAAGTACGTTGCGGCGTTGGTTGTCATGCGAAACGCCGACTCTTCGTTTTATTGTGAGTACCTGATAACAAGGTTCATCAACTGATCACAGAGGTGGACACATTGCCGCAGTCGGAATGTACCCACGTATGGCCGACGTGACAACAACGTCGTAGAAGCGACGCATCGATCAATTAAGCGGAACTGTCTGAACCTGCGGATAAGGTTTTAGCAGGCAATCGAGCGCGCAACGGCCATCTTCGACTACATTCTCCACGACCGTCATGCACTGCTCGTCCATATATGCCGATTATACCCGCAAATAAATAATCGTGCAGGTCATGTCGGGTTGAGTAATCGACTGGTTCCGAAGGCGATGCGGTTATTGTCAGAATGCTTCGCAAACAAAACCCACCTGACTTTCGCTGCTTCCGCGACGTCCATTGCTTTGAGGTACCACGTTCACATATACAACGCCAATCAAATGATTTTGAATTGCGATTGTCCGATTGCAGCTGAGTATCTTTCGTAGTGAATGCATTTCCTGCATACATGCCAGTCGTTCGTCGGTCAAATGGAAGACCTTCTTGTAATCCCCCGTTGGACCAGGCAGTTTAATAGGATTTAGAAAGTTCTCGCTGTGAAATTCGAGGCGCCGAGGAGAATGTACGTCCGTTCATCCGGCGTGGCAAAAGTCACAGACCTCGGAATGCTAGTCAGAAAAAACTGGGCTACACACCGTTCAACCCGTTGCTGGACGAGCTTCGGCAATTAATTCATAACTGTGGCCACAGTCGATTGCCGCCTTAATTCATCCGAATAGAACATGGAAACACAAACGATACTTCCATGGTAAATTTGATCTCTCCGTCATTGCCCACCTCTTCAGCACGGGGATTGGTAATTGGTGTTCCAAACATATAGTATTAACCGGGTGAACAGCACACCTCTGAGTGGCAGTGCGGTCGTCCCGCGCTGAACTATCATTAACATCAGGCCCCATTGATGACACGTGAACTGACAGACGTGGAGCTCCTAGGATGGCATTCCGGGATCTGAAATGTAGAAATATTGGCAGGCGAAAAATTTGAAAATATGCTGATAGTAATTAGTGTAATCTGAAGCCGAAGAAAACAAATCGACAATCGTGAGGATCATGAGTGTCCATAATAGGAAGTTTGAATTGTTGTGGCTGGAATGGTACAAGTGAGAATCAATGTTATCGTCAGATAAATAACGGGTATCAAAGTGGGTTACCAACCGTCAGATGAGTGAGCATTGAGCCGCGTACAGTTGACAAGTTGCACCCAAACATATTCAGAAAACAGACAACTAGACGGTACGCAGGATGTCAATGATGGAGTGGGGCATACTACCCCCATTTACACTGTCTCATATGGACCGTAGATAGATACAACCACGTAATGCCATCAGGTGCGATCGATTTTAGGAGTGATAGCCCGTCGACCCGTTAGCCGAAATACTGACAGGAAAGCAAACAGAACATGTATTTCAGATGTATAACTAACGCACAAACGGGGTTGCAAAGCTTTCATTCGAATTTACTTCAGTATTTAGTGTAAAATGCAATGCAAACGAAATGTAGTCGGAAATCACAAATTCATTTGTATTTCCCAAACTACGTAAAATTGAGCGTTTCCGCAAGGTGAAAATATGTGCTCCACCATGAAAATTTCGGTGAAAACCTTTACAGAACGTGAAATTAGCCTCATAGGCCGACATGTAGACGAAACATTTTTCGCAATAAAAGTGCAAATGTGAGTCAGTCTTATATACTGCCGATTTTTCTCGTTGCAATTTAACTATTATATTCGAAAAATTCTGTATACCTGCGATGAGGTATGCGTCTTAATATATCGTGAAAAAGTTGAGATACCTCATTTTGCCTCTAAATGGCCGTTTCCAACTCGGTTTGGCCTTGAAACGTGATGCTGGCAGAATACACGATCGCCGCGACGGGCTGTGTGCGCGTGGGGCGCAGTTGGCTATGCTGACATCAACACAGACTTCCACGCCGCAACGCGACTTAACTCCACGGTCTGGGCCCGATAAGAAGACTAGAGCCAATCGAAGCAACATCTGAGTGGTCGCCAGTTTTCCTGTCATTTGGGTACACCCACGGATATGAAGGGATCTTATACATCGAGGACGTGCATCTGAGAGGGCAAAACTGACACAGAGGGCTCTATGACCGTTCTTTTTTCGACTTTCAATACGTTATGAGATTGCCACTACAAAAGCCAAGTTCAAACTTTGGCAGTGTCACGCTTGAAGACAGCGGTACCGCTGCGAAACCCACTTCTGTACGTGACGATATTGGCGCTTGTTCGGCAGTGCAGACTGTCATAGGATTCAAACTCACCCCATAGTTGTACGATCTTCCGGGAAGACGTTGAGCAACGCGTAGCAATAAGCCAACGATCCCAAATGGTCAAAACAAGATTGGTTCACAATGCCACGGTACTGTTGAACAAAGGGTCAAAGTT
Source organism: Paragonimus skrjabini miyazakii (assembly GCA_014338405.1). Classification (NCBI taxonomy): domain Eukaryota; kingdom Metazoa; phylum Platyhelminthes; class Trematoda; order Plagiorchiida; family Troglotrematidae; genus Paragonimus; species Paragonimus skrjabini miyazakii. Next base: position 23,337 of record JTDE01004076.1, read on the forward strand.
AATAATTGGACAACCTCAACAGTTTCGATCGACGGATCGTTTCCAGGAGATAATTACAATTTGATGCCAAATAGGCTAAAGATAAATTATAAGCACATAACGTGACATTCATACCCAACAGAGTTCTTTCGAGTAGCCAACAAGTTCAAAAACAACAGGGACGAGCCGAGCTCCAAAACGTGATGCACGCACCACTCAAGCAAAGTACAAAAGGCGACAAGCGGCTATTCGCACAATTGTCAATTGACGCGATAAAACAAAAAAATCTAGGTCAAGGCCAATTAATGGCCAGAAACAGGGGCGGTAGAATATATAGGGATAAACGTTTCGGGGGGAATTGGGTTGGGTCGGATTTTTACACGACTATGCTTCGAAAGTCGACACAATAGTCACCCGGAAGCTTATGAATTTGGGCGTTTTACTCACCTCCGCTATCACTGTTTTCGGTTTTCACACGCTTATTATAGATATCCTCATCCCCGTCGACTGGCATGGCCTTTAACCTGGCGTCATCTACTCCTGAGTTAGCTCACAATAAAACCATACGTAGTTCAACTTTTTTAAGTTAACCTTATTTTTGTCCATCCAGTAACAACGCGGATTTAACCTTAATACTTCTACGACTGCTACAACTAATACTAGCCTCAGAGCATGAGACAAAATGAATAACACTTTTGACTTGCTCGACTAAATTCAACTGACCATCCAGAATGAGTCGCTTCTCAAAATTATCAGACATCATCTAAAATTAAACAGGTAGAATATTAATGTTGATTACTGTGAGGTCTTCCACGAAGACATTGAGCAACGCGTAGCTATAAACCAACGATCTATACTAATTAGAACAAGTTGGGGTCAAAATTTAACATTACTGTTGAAGAAATTATCGAAATGAATAATGCGACACCCTCAATAGTTTTGAGCAACGGATTGTTTCCGAGAAAATAAATTACGATCTGGTGCTAAACGAGTTAAAGTCGAACTTCAATCACATAATACCGCATTCATACTGTTGCGTTCCTATTCAGGTGCAGCCAGCAGTAAACCCCACTGGCTGTGACAACAGTAGATAAAACACATTACTCAGTAGCGTTACTCTTATGTGCTTGGATGAATGAGTCTTTGCCCGTTGAATGCGCGCCCAATCAGAACGCACCTTGAGTTTCAACACGAGTGTTGGGCGTACAGGCGGCCTTGAAGCGTAAACAATGCGTACTTAACACGGTTCTTCCGAGCAGTTAACGGGTTCAAAAGCAATAGGAGCTAGCCGAGCTCCAAAAAGAGTGATGTACGCACCACTCAAGTAATGTGCAATAACCGGCAACTGATTATTTGCACAACAATGAAATTGGCATGCTTAAACAAAAACATCTATGTCTAGGTTCAGTCAGTGTTCGGAAATAGTGGAGGTGGGATACCCAGTGATAGATATTTGGTGGGATATGGTTTGGCCGGTATTTCATACGACTAGTTCAAAACTCGATACGACTCCAAATATAATGGACTCTACCGGCGTGAACCAATGACTTCCGGCTCGTCAAACTAAATAGGGACCACGGAAACCAGGTTTTTCCTCAATGTACTCTGGACCAAACGACGGAGGTCTACTATACTTAGATAGAAACCCTTAAGTATCGCTTGATCCGGAAACATCGTAATCGGGTTAGCTCCAAATTCGAGTGTGGACGAGCATGAATGTGATAGAAAACAGTAAGCAATACGTAGCTTCTAATCTTGAACTAGCAAATGTGCATGTTTAGTGCGTCTTCCGTCCAAACTGTGCTCCAGAGCATGCTGCTCAAAACTTCCTAAGGTCACTGCTACTTCCCCATATATGGTGGCACACATCCTGGACTGATATTGCCAGAGTTGTCTTTTCATCCCCAAAGGAATATCATTTCATCCCGGTCTTTCGAGAGAACAATGTAGGAAACCGGTATATGATAACCGTGTTCACGCTACATAACGTCAACAGTTAAGTGAAAAACACAAAAAACGATTCTCAGCCGACTCCGCTGAGGTCGGCGATAAGGCCGTCAAACACACTTGATGATTCGCATGATTCGTAATACCAACCCAATACGCACTCATTTATTGTCAATTCCGTTAAGTGCATTCATGCAAACTCGATTGGCTTGTTCAATAATCTCCCCGAGCTTCGTAAACTCCGCTCCACTCTCAAGCCGCGGCAGTTGCACTTACCGAGTCATAGCTCACAGCTTTTCTCCTGGACTCTTAAATTAAAATCGATAGCACGCCGCTGTCACAGGACGATGGAACTAAAGAGAAATATGGTGGGGCAGCCGTCTATGTGGACTCTCTACCTCAAGCTTCTCATTTTGACAATCTGAAAATTACGGTTAGTTCCGACGCTGTCCGGTGCACAATTCGTTTGGCTACTGCTGACATTCCGTTGGTTGCAGTGTTATACCGACCCCCCTCTCCTGAGCAGGCAAGAGTTGAATTAATTATTGCATGTTTTGAAACTGTCATCCCTCAAGACTTTTCGCATATTCCTGTGATGGGTAATTTCAACCTTCCAGAAATGAAATTCCCTGCTTTTTTGTACGTCGGTTTGGAATGCTCTATGGCAGAACTTTTCTTCTAATAATAATAATAATAATCATAATATATATTTCTCAACGCATTTGTGAGAAACACGCTCGGATGTGCGCGATCACGACAGATAATTACATGCGGTACAAAGCAACAAATGGATATATAACAAGACAAACATGAAGTCTGTTGACAAAAGAAGACGTAATGAAAGGGAAAATAGTCACAGTTTAAAAACGTTCGATTCACACATAATGAATGAAGGTGGTTCGTCTGTTCCACGGATTCAGTCCAAAAAATGAGATGTTACATTAATTTACCTTTTACAAGGTTAGGTAAGGACGACGTTTCAAATATTTCAAGGTCATGCAGGGGAATACGTGCAAGTTCATCTTCAAAGGTTTTCGCCGTTATTTGGCGCAATTTCATTCAGAAAAATGTTGTAATAATTCAGTTTTGGCGAACGAGGACGGGAAGTTCCAAAATCGGGCGAAGAATTGAGCGGATTCCAGCACAGGACCTTGATGATTGGTGGAAAGCGTCAAAAAGTTGAAAATTTAACTAATCGCTCGGCCAATATGTGTTT
>JTDE01004076.1:27246-38702 GCA_014338405.1 Paragonimus skrjabini miyazakii
GGAAAATTTGAGGCAAGGGAGACAACGCATGATGTGAATTAGAGTTATAATAAGATTTTTATAAGGTAAACGTGGGTGAATACTTTTTCTCCACAGTTTTCTGTGGAGAGATTTTGAATGTCGGCCAAATTAGCCGTCAATACTGGCTACCAGTTATTATAGTCTAACTGATTACCAAGGTGAACGGGTTATTACGAATAGGCATATATATGAAATGTGGAAAAGTATATGTGAGATATAAGGTTAAATATGTATTTCATATACTAAATGTGGAAAAGTATACATATGAGATATTAGGTAAGATACGTATTTCATGGCATGCTATAGCTATGTATGATGGGGAATGTTTGAGGCAATGAAGACAACGCATGATGTGAACTAGGGTTATAATAAGATTATATATGGTAAACGAGGGAGTATTTTTTCCCCATAGTTTTCTGTGGATAGTTTTTGTATGCCGGCCAAGTTAGCCGTCAGTACTGGCTACATTTAATTATAGTCTAACTGATTACCAAGGTGAACAGGTTATTACGTATGGGCATATATGTAAAATGTGGAAAAGTGCATATGTGAGATATAAGGTAGAATATGTATTTCATATACTAAATGTGGAAAAGTATCTATAAGAGATATAAGGTAGAATATGTATTTCATATATTAAATGTGGAAAAGTGTATATATGAGATATAAGGTAGAATATGTATTTCATAGCACGCTACCGTTATGAATAACTGGGAGAGTTTGAGGCGGGGGAGACAACGCATGGTGTGAATTACGGTTATAATAAGATTATATAAGGTAAACAAGGGAGTATTTTTTCCCCATAGTTTTCTGTGGATAGTTTTTGTATGTCGGCCAAGTTAACCGTCAATACTGGCTACCAATAACTATAGTCTAACTGATTACCAAGGTGAACAGGTTATTACGAACGTGCATATCTATAAAACGTGGAAAAGTGTATATGTGAAATGTAAAGTGGAATATGTATTTCATAGCACGCTTTAGTTACTAATGGATAAAGGGGAGAGTTTGAGGCAGGGAAGGGACAACGCATGATGTAAATCAGGGTTATAATTAGATCATATAAGGTAAACGAAGGAGTATTTTTTATGCAGTTTTTTATGGATAATTACGAATAGGCATATATATAAAATGTGGAAAAGTATATATGTATGAGATAATCCTTTTTCTCTTTTTGTTTTAAGTACAATTCCATATTAGTGACGCACGTGAGTAAAATGATGTGGTTTCGTGAGTGCGTAATGAACCAAATGCGAGATGTGGTGTGAGTAAACGGTGGATAAGTAGTAATTAGTTTCTCAACGAAACCACCGGGTTTAACCGAGCACGTCTTGAATTTTGCACGCTGGCGGGATTATCGCTCTCTTTCGTGGTCTGGATACGTTCTCACCGGCAAAAACTTAATGGTCGGCAGTGTCAAAGATATTGCTCGCTTCTGGCTTATATATCATGCAGTGGTTTTGATGGATTTGTTCAAGTTCCTCCGGTACGTTTGTCGTCTTTTGTGTGGTATGATGCAAAACGATGAATCCGTTGATGCTTATTTGGTTTGCTTGTAGAAAGCCGATCCTTAATTTATCTTTATTTATGTTTTTGCCGTGTGCATTAAACGACCATAACGAATTTTGCGCCATAACTGCACATAAAATGTTTTCTTTCTTACTTTTTATAACTGACACTTTCTATCTGTTAAAAACTTCCTACTTGGTTATGTTTAACACGTTCTCATCTTCATCTGTACACGATTGTTTTAATAAGGTCATTCCCCATTGACTGGCGGCTATATGTGAACACGTGCTTAGCTGCTCCATTTTGAACTCATTCGCTGGACAATTTGGGTACCCGGTTGTTTCACATTCAAGGTGAGAAGCACCTCTCTTGTAATTTTATCAAACAACGCCGCGTAAACTTCGACTTCGCGAAGGCTCTCCATCAAGTGGACCAATCGGTTTTAGTTGACAAGCTTCACCACTGTGGACTGCAAGGTACCCCCGTTAAATGTTTGTAGTCATGCCTTATCGATCGTCACTGTCACCTGCGTGTCAGTTATTAGTACTCCAGTTGCCTCGAAGGTTTTAGCAGTGTGCCTCAAGACTCTACACCTGGCTTGCTTCCGGATCCTCATTTTTTTCAATGATCTCCTTCTGGTACGTCTCCGCGGCTACTGTTTACAGATGGCGTTGAATTTTGGCGGTCGTCGTACAAACTGAGTTTCCAATACCATTATCCAAAACGCTCCAAATGCCGGATTCAGTCGGTCTCAAGGAAAGAAGCTTGCATTTAACAACGATAAGTGCATGGTCATTCATGTTTGAAACTTGCCACATACTACCTACTATAGATAATAGTACTAGTGATATATTTCTCAACAAATCCATGAGAAGCACGTTCCGGTGATTGCGATCAATGCACATAATGTAGAGCGATACAAAGTGAATGCACACAGAACACAATTAATAACTGTACAATACGCCAATTTTCGCTCTAGTTGGTTCTGTTAGAAGAGGACGTAAAGACGACCTTCCGCGTTATCTCCCCAGTTTCTTTAATTTGACTACTAATGTGGATAATGCTTTGGTGTTACTCAAGTGAACTGCCCGGTAGTTTGATCCCTCACGTTTCGAATTTCGTTATACTACCTTCGTTCGGCTGCACTTCGGATATGGTTCTGCTATTTAGCCTCTCTTTCTTCATTGGGACGGACTGCTTCTCAAAAACATTCAATGACGCGCCTCGAACACCGTTTTTGGATAGAAAGCTAGTCTCCATAACAGGTCATACGGAACTGAATATTTATTCACTAGATCTCCGTCGGAGCACAAGTGACCATATGCAGACCTTCTTGATTATCGAAACACATGGCCCTCCACTTAAACCGTTGTGAATTGTATGGGTAGAACAAGCGGTCCGAGGTGTTATCCTTGAGCACCTAAGATACAAAATAACCGAATGAATTTTATGTACAATTTTCTGTCACTACCGGTCAATGAGGTGGGAAATGCTCCCCCCGAGCTTGTAACCCCCGCCGACTCTGTTCTCAGTTTTAAAGACCATCTTGGTCATAATTTTTTGCTCAGACACTGCACCCATGCTTCCATTTCGACATTATTACGCATGGCTCAGCGATTCTACACATCGTTATATGGAATTCTAAAAAGCTGCTGCCCCTCAATTCCGTTACCAACCCGTTGATCTATTGATCCACCGAATACTTCGTCTCATAAACAAGAGAAACAATCACGGTTGTTACATCCAGTAGCTCCAAATCAGTGAAAAATTGCGGTAAAATGAACTGTTCTGCAAATTACGAAAGGCAAGTGGAGATTCCGTTGAATGAAATCAAGATCAACAAGTATTGCAAGATACTAAAAGCTCAAGTGCAATGGATATCACAACGTTACCTTTGTAAGGCTGAGTGGCACACAGGCATTCCGGTGCCCGAAAGTCAAAACAGTCTGAACCGATCACAACGGCATGATTACAAGATAACCGACGGAACAGATGTTACCACAACTTTTTTAGTTCACAGAAAGTACAACATGAAACACATGATGGGCTGTGCACATATTGACATGCACGCGTCAAGGATATGTCGGCTAAGACTACCAAGCAAATACGAAGCCGGTACGCCAATGTTTCAAGACGATGCATGCATATGTGTTGTATACGTACGGACCAAACAGTAGGGAAGATCAGTGGAAACAAGTCGACAGGCGTTTGCACAGTGAGCTTTGAGACCCAGTTTACGCGCTCAAATAAATTACACATCGTCCAGCTTGCCAAGGCGTACGTAACAAAGTTTTTTGAAGTGCAAAGATTAACACGGATATCTTGATAACCGTGAATTTTAGGGGCACTAATGTGGTAAGTTTGAAAGCAACTAAATAATTTGTGTTCTGTTAGCTGCTGTGGTCTTAGTAGAAAGAAAATGACAGCGCTTTTCGTATTCGTTTGTTCCCTTTCTCACGTTCGAAACGGTCGTGTTGGCAACTGGCACAAATATTTGAATCACGCGCCCGACAAATACGTCTTCCAATGAAGGTTACTCTCCATATATATTACTGGGGAGTGAAATCGTTCATTTCTTGAAGTTTGTTTTTACACAGTCCGTCCGTCCTTACTTCTCACCGCTGGGTCTTCGTTCACACATAACTTAGTTCCACCTGCGCTCAATTACTCCGCTATTACGTGAATTGTAGATGATATAAAGTTTCGTGAAGCAGTTAATGAGGTTTGTTGTCGACCTGCTCCATTTGTTTTTTATATATTTATCTTGTAATATTACACCTCACAAATAAAAGATACTCCTCTTTGCGAATGTCATTTTTGGATCGCAATCGGCAGCTGATCAGACTGGGAGTATGTGGAAGCTCGGCGCATCCCGGACGCCACTACATTCACTTCAATCTATCTACAGATAAAGTCTAATATACCTGACCAAACAGATCAATAAACTATTTTAAGAAAAACGTTAGGTTTGGGAAGATGAAAGGGCAATTATCCGTTTCACGGGATTCGCCTACAAGGTCGTTCAAAAGGCAAAATGGTCTTTTTGATGCGAATCTTCGGTTTTTGAATATTTTATGAAATTTTAAAATCGGAATTTCAAGCAAAGTACTTACAGTACATCAATTGTATATAAGCGGCTTTAATTGAAAAATTGGAATACATCGAATAAGTCCCAAAAGTATTAGCTTGGTGATAGAAATTTTTTCCGCCATTTTCGCGAAAACAACCCGTTATTGACGTTAGCTTACTTTTTCAAGTCTTATAAATGCGCTCATTGCCATTTTCGGGATGAGATACGTCATCTTATAGCCTGAGACTGCTTCATTTAACGGCGTCTCACAGATATGGTCGAAATGGAAATATACGACCATATTGTGTTTGCTTTGCACTTCAACAAGAACACCAACACATTTGATAATGGAACATGTATGACAACATTTTAAGCTTCCTTTCTTGTACGATATTTATACAATTTCTGTTTGTTTGCAAGATTTCAGGTAGATACTGATCGATTAAACGTTGCTCTTAGAAATGGTTGGAAATGACGCTATCACATGGTTGTTTCCATCTTCCGTGTATATTGACCGGCGTAAGAAAAGGGATCATGTCCCACTCCATCATCTAGAATATTCAGAAGTAAATTCTATTCAACCTACTGCATTGTTTCTAACTAGATAGGTGTCACGTGGCGTTCATGCGGAACAATATACGGAGACAGATGAAATCAAGCTTCCTACCGATCACCGGGAGGTATACCTGTCAGCCAGTCACACTACGATGTTTAGAACGCCAAGTGTCTATTGCGGTGCAGAAAACGTCCAATCAATATGGCAATCAATGGAATCAAAGAAGATGATTACCATGTACCCCAAAGGCTTCAAATACAGATTTTTCACCACTTTCCGCATGTGTTTGTTCTCCAAATTGTTCATGGTAAAGGTGGTTCGGAATGAGCAGCTACTAGTGCGAACATATACGGCATACTCAGACGCTGATAATAAATTAAGTCAATCGGGTGGAGCAGCTACTGGTGTGAACGTATACTGCATACGCAGGCGTTATTCATAGCTAAGTTGAATGAAGTTGAAACATCTATTATTGGGAACATATATTGCAAACACAGACGTTTCTCATAGCATAAGTGAATCAAGTTGAAGCATCTACAGATGTGAACGCATCCTGTACTCTCAGACGTTGTTCACAGTCTAAGTCACTTAGGTGGAGCAGCTATAAAGTGAACGTATACGGCCTGCTAAGACGTTCTTCATAGCTTAAGTGTATCAAGTTGATGCATATTTTTCAATTAAAGCCGCCTATTGACAATCGATCTACTGTAATTACTTCGCCTGAAATTCCGATTTTAAAATTTCATAAAATATTTAAAAATCGAAAATTCGCGCCAAAAGGACCGTTTTGCCTTTTGAACGACCTTCAAGACGAATCCCGTGAGACAGATAATTGCCATTGAGGGATATATTTCATTCGGGCACAGGATTCGGCAAAATCAATTACTTATTGGAGGTCAGAAATATCCAATCAACGAAGTGTTAATTGTGGGTGAAATCGCTCCCACTTCCTCGGTTGTTCAGCACATCGTAGCCAAAATGAGAGTTTCCGAATGGAATACTGCTTTATTATGAGGGCTGGCAATCAGTGTATTGAACACGAAGTACACATGGTGAGAACGATATACCTTTCAGCGGTAATTCAGTCGCCCAGCGTTTAGTTATCATTAACACCAGACCTCATGGATTATCTGTGGTCTGAAATGCTTGGGGCTCCTGGGGTGGCACCCCGGGATCTTAAGTGGGAAACCTTGGCAGGCGAAAGGTTAGAAAACACACTTATTCTAAAACACTGGAAACAAGCACCTTGCTACGCGCGATTAGCCGAACTTTTAACTTTTCACGTTTTCGCGCAATCAACTGGGTCCCGCGTTAAAGTCTGTTCAATCCATTGCCAGATTTTAGAATTTCGCGTCCCCCCTCGACCAAACCAACTTATTTCAACGTTTTCCCGACTGAAGTTACGTCAAATAACGGCGAAATCATGCGAAGGTGCATTTGTGCGTACTTTCCGGCACGATCTCGAAATATTTGAAACATCGTCTGTTACCCAGCCTTGTGAAATGTCAAGTACTTCAACATCTCATCTTTTGGACTGAATCCATAGAGCAGGCGAATCATCTTCTTTCCTGGTGTGTAAATCAAACGCTGTAAACTGTGATCCTTTTCTCTCTGCTTATGTCATCTTACGTCGACAGATTTCATGGTTGTCTCATTGTACATCCACTTGTTGCTTTGTACCGTCGTGATCGAGCACATCCAGGCGTGTTTCTCACAGCTGCGTTGAGAAATATATCATTATTATTTTTCTCATGCAGCTGACGGACCCATGGACCAACGATCATGAGAATCATGGGTGTCCATGATAGAATTTTTGAACTGTTGTGGCTGGAATGATACAAGTGAGAATCAATGTTATCGTCAGATAAATAACGGTATCAAAGTGGGTTACCAACCATCAGATAAGTGGGCATTGAGCCGCGCACAGTTGACAAGTTGCACCCAAACATATTCCGAAAGCAGCAAACTAGACGGTACGCAGGCTGCCAAAGATAGAGCAAGACATTACCCGTGTTAACACTATCCCATATGGATCATGGAGAGAAGCAAACACGTAATCACGTAGAGTGCGATCGCTTCTAGAAATGACGTTCCGTCAACCGTTTTCCACCCGGAATATTGACAGGGAAACAGGCTGAACATATAATTTCAGTTATATAACTAATCAACAAACATGGTGGTTTAAGTGTCATTGGAAGTTACTTTGCCATTTTGTGTGAAGTGCAATGTGAACGCAGTGGTCGGAAATTACAGATTCATGTGTATCTCCCAAACCACGCGAAATTGGGCGTTTCTGCGACACCAAAGTACGTATTTTACCGTGAAAATTCCGATGAAATCAGTTCCAGAACGCAAAATCGATTGTAAAGGCCAACATAATGACTTTATCCGAAAAAGAACCGATTATTTTTCGCAACAAACTCGCGAACCACTTTTAGGTATGGCCGATTTTTCTCACTGCAACATAGCTATTCAACTTAATAAACAATATATACTTTTATGACATATATGCATTGTAATATTTCAGGAAAAACTCGTTCCAGCCTTGAAACTCAATGCCGGCAAACTACACATTTGCCTCAATTTCTCCTTACGCTATTTCGTCATTTGTAACAGACCCCATGTTAGCATTACATCTACTCCCAACGCCTGCCTCATCAACTTGTTCTGAATGTTTTTTTCTTCTCAATGGACCTTTACGTCCTTCTTCATCTTTTAATGCCGTTTTGGGTCGCAGTAACTTGCAGTCTGCATATCATTTTGTGCATGGTTCATCAGTCCGCGGTGTCAGGGTATCTGAGACTCCATTCGAATTCGTGTTCGCACGTCCTGTGTTTTGTTGCCGAATGCAGCTGATGTAGACGTACTTGCTGAAACACTACAATGTGTCATGCGCCCATATTCGGCGTGCGACTTTCAGCCCCACTGTCTGCCAAATTTTAGCGTAATGAACCTCTAGCCATAGACTTCCGTCATACATTACGTGGTAAAGACAATACAGGATTTCTTCATATCCTTTATACTACAGGAAAAATAACGAAGTCGAATGTACACGATAATATACGACTTACGTCGGGCTCACCAACTTGTAGAATCGAGCGAACCGAAGACGACCGGTTGAGAATAATGCAGCGAGTAGACAAAGAGTACATTGTTGACTTGCAATATCAACGCAAGAATAAATGGATACAAATACGGAGCGATAACGGAGCGGAGCGACAAGCGTACACGCAGCGGGTTCGTACGTTCTAGTGCGTGGGAGACTTGTCGGTCTCTCTACTCGTTCAAACAAATGTCTAAGTACGTACAAAATTAGGAAACAAAAAGAGTACAAACGGCACTCGTATTTCTGACATAATTGACAATAACGGATAGGGTCGCTACACAGTCAGTCGGAAGAGCAATTAGTTTCTGTGATGGGTTCTTTGTAGTGTAAAATGACAGAAATCATTTCTTCTGAGCATAAACGTTGCATGTGTCCTTAAACTTTAATTGGTATATCGGCACCCATTCTTTCATTTAGTCTAAGCCATAACGATATAAAGCTGATTATGTTAATTCCGGCATGTTACTCAGCCAGATGCGTTGTATTATAATTTTTCGTGATGCTAATCCCGTGGCTCGTATACCCAAGGTTTCCTAAGCCTTATATTAACACAGATCGGAAGTCACAGTGAGAAGACGGTGAATCTACAAACAAACTTTTTTTAATTTATTTACTCACCGTACACAAGCGGAATTCAACGTAACGACTAAGGGCGCTAGGGAACCGGACGTGAGAGAACCTTCAGCACAACCGCACGGCATCCGCCAGAGAGGACGAATTTCAACGGAAATTCCAGTTGACCTTCAGGATTCAAACAAGTGTCAGCCTGGTTGGGCGGCGCTCCCAACGGCAGTAGCTAAAACATTGTTATCCCAGTGGATGTAGCCTACAATAGTGGAGATGGAGCGGATTCCTTCTGCAGCTAAGAGTGAAACTACGATACTTACGCCAACATACTAACTTTGGCGCTAGTGGTTTATAGTAAATCGACATTCACAATGTAATGTGAATCAGGGCGGTGGTACTGGTAAGAGAACTCTCACGTCGCAGGGGGCTTAGGATTTCGGGGACGTCGAAGGTGATCTCACTACAACTTGTTGTGCGACCGTCGTACTCACTATTGGGATCGTTTACTTGGTGTGTTCTTCCCGCAGAAATATCCTTGTATTTACTTCTTTTTTTATTTCCCTCACATACATATGAATTCATCCAGACTTCCCATATTTCTGGCAAATTGATCACATTCGTTGAAGTTTAATGTGTCAAACGTTGGTTTTATTTGTCAAAACATGCACAAATATCCTCTCAGCTCGCCTAAATGTAGGAGATTGGTTTACGCAGTAAAATATCATTCGACTAAACGACGTTGTCAAAAACATTGGAGTGTGTGCAATTCTGTGTGCATTTCTGTCCATGTGGAACAGAGTACATTTAATCCAATTGTGATACCTCATAATGTTCAAACGCTCTTACTTGAAATATATTCTTCCTATTTGATAAGAACTGTTTGAATAACAAATGCATGCGCGTATTTCCAGTTTAATTCACAGCAAACGTACACCAATAATGCTTGATATTTATTCACGTGGTTTGTTCATTGCTGATTGCGAGTATCTTTCACGGCCTTTCATAGAATAAACGACAGACGATTCAAATAAATAGAGCGCCTTCGACGGTTTGACTGTAAAACACTGCTGCCAAATTGATGAAAAAGCAAAGCGCACCAAATTTGGACAAAACGGTTGACCACTAAATGCTCATAATGGTGGCACCAGACCCACGCCCATGAACTGCAAACAGTGATTGCACTCGTTCGATAATATAGTTGGCGCCAACAAAATACAACGTTCAAGAACCTTTCGTACGTAAAGTATACTTACTTTTCTTGACGAGCTGGATGGCCCAAATAAGCTGAAATTTTACTCATCTTCGCGTAGATTATAATGCATGTAATAAAATCGGCTGAACTCCCTTGGATTTGATAGCACTCATTGTTTTGGCATTTCTTTCGTTTGAAGGTCATTCTGGAGGTAAAACGTTCGTTTTGGGGCGTGCCCCGTTTTTTTTTTGAATTTTTTCAGTTGATATAATTTAATTTTCCAGTGGAATTTCTACAGTTTATCCGGTACATGTGAACGGTATCAGTGAAAACATTGCAATATACTGAAAGAAATTACTTTATTGCAAGCGCCGCGTCTGCGTTTTCCTGCCACCTTGTTGTTGAACTGGTGGTATTCTGTCTTGTGCGCCGTTTCTGGTCTGTTGGGCTATGCTGATTAGGACTTCGATCACTCTACGTTTGAACGTCTCGAGTATTTCAAAGGAGAGTAGTCATATTCAAATGGAATCCATTTCCTAATCGTGCATGCCACATTGCTGACTGCATATATGCAGTCCTATAGGAGTGCTTAGACAATGGATGTTGGCTATAGCTATATTGTCCGTTATATGTGCGTAGTGGAATATATTCTGGCACATGAGGTCAGTTATGCCGCTACGGGCATGAGATGAGTGCGTGTGGAGTACATTAATGAACTGGCCCGTTTACATTGATCAAAATTGTTATCGCATTTCATTACATTGTAATGTGGCCCAGTTTCGTGATGTATTTCTTCACAAATTACGAAGTTCTTTTTTCACTAGTCTTGGTTACACTTCGTGTTGTTATGGTGTGTCGTACGACCCTTACGTAGGGCCCGGGTCGTTGGAAAGAGGACAACGAGTTGAGCATCCATCTATTTATAGCTGTCCTGAGCCAATGCACATTGGTCCCGGGTAAACGCAATAAACGCTCCATGAACACCATTATGGATCATGAAAGTAAAGCCTGCGCCCAGACAGTGGCGCATGTCCCTGTGAGTATTTAGTGCCTGCGTGCACTAAATTAACGTTTTCCCAGGTATAGGCAATACGCGAAATAAGAATACCAATAATTGCGGGAGACCGAAAGTATATTACACGATAATTACAATAGGTCCTAATCAGCACTAAACGACGCCGGTACGCGGAAGCAACTAGGGGAGTTGAGGATCTGACCATCGATCGCGCCGTTAGCGCACCTCGCCCAATTAACATGCAAGCAAACAAACGCGGTTGCATGCAGCAGGAAGACGGCAGACAAAGATCCTTAAGATCCTAGGTACAATGTAAACTATGATTTGGGGAAGAATTTTACACATCGTACAACAAGCAGACCGGGGTTATTTCCAGGTTACTACAAGTATGCAGTAGAACCGTAGTAACAGTCACGGCAA
>JTDE01004076.1:51038-71180 GCA_014338405.1 Paragonimus skrjabini miyazakii
CTCGAAATGGAGACACAGTTACTGTCTGTTAACTCCAATCGATGGAAAGTCTATGGGAATGCGACAGCTGCGATCAATTGTGGGTGATGTTCAACTTGAAACAATACATATTGTTTAACTTCTGACGTCGTTTATGGAAATCCACAATCACCTTATCGTAGGCAAGCGATTTAACCGTGAGTCATTCTGACCAGAAAAGTGGTTAATAACAAGATACCTACGAGCTGTTTGGAGCGCCTTTTGGAATGTACGTCACTGCCTTATATTTATTTTATACTGTTCTCGGTGTCGCTGGGCTCTAATTGGAACACCAGCAATTTCATCAGTACGTCTATTTCGATTTCATCATACGTTTTTACCGGAGTAAGCGATTTGAAGGTATTGTTGTTTTCCAGGACAAAGTCGGAACCAGCTCTGTTTGGCTTAAAGCTGTTTTAATGCAAACTGTCAGATGTCTGCCTGCTACAAAGCGTCTTGCCTTTCTCCACATTATCTCTTTGTGGACATGCTTCCGTTTCAGTATAGGGTATGTTTCATGTGATCTTCGGTTTCTTATTAACCGAATTAGATATAGAGGATGATGCCGGCTACTGTTCTAACGCTGCCGGCTGTCGAGTTTTCGGAAGTTTGATTTATATAAATCATAGGGCACATTTTGATCGCGGGTTTTATATTTGTGCGGTTTTTTCTGCCAGCCTCCCTCGAAGGGAAACATTAGTCTTGAATTTCGCTCTTCTTATAGCTCCACTATAGTTGATACCGTTATCACGCTGAAGATTTGAACTGCTCTTTGTCGCTATGTTTCTGAATGCCTTCATGCGTACACATTCAGTTATGAATAGGACTTGACGGTATTTCGATTGTAGCTGCGATTAACCTTTGTGGAAATGTCCTAAATTCAAAGGACTTGAAGAAGGCTTAGAATAAAATGTTACTAGAAAAACTTGACGATTGTATGAATGCCAGATTTCTGATTCTAACAGCATACTTCCATGTTTATCGTCTCCAGTTTACAGCCTGGACTCTCGCGGTGTTTCTGGTTTAACAAACACCAACCGACTTTACTTCATCGCCGTACTACGATTTTTTTCCACAGTTAACGTTCTGTTGATAAATTATCTGTGGTAGACAATCTACCGGTACATGGAACACGTCACTTGCTCAGCATATTTGAATTGTGCTTCTGAAATCCACTTTAGTGCACGACCACCGGCCAGGTGTGCGGGGTGACAGTGGCCCAATGCAGAGAAAGTCTGCTTCCCCTTTCGTCGTGATTTTATCAAACCTTCGAATCTTAACGCAGTATAACAACGATCTTTTCAGACCGGCTTTATTTCATTATTGATTTATCGTTATACAAGTCTGGTTCCGGTAGTTAATTGGGATGCTTTAAAACGATTATAAGATGATACTGAAGAATCTATGGTCATACACAGTTGCTGGTTTTCACCGTCCCTAATTTTCAGATTTTGTACAAAGAGAGTGAGCAAATGAAACTGGATGTGAATCGCGACAAATCGGAAGAAACAGAATCTGCTGAGACCGAAGGTACGGGTTCCGTTTTAGTTGCTCTTTCTTGTGTCAAAATTGATTTACATTATCATAAATGTACTTAAACAAACAATTGAATCGCAATATTATTGACCCACTGGTGGTGTGTGTGATGACTAGACGGCACGTCCAACGATCTCTTTCACAACTTGGCTTTGTTTGTCCAAGTTAATTTTTGACGCTTAACCAGATACAGGTGACTGGCGTCAGCATCTGAAATACAAGAAAGGAATTATTATAAAAGCGAGTAAAATCGTAACATTCGAAATAGTTCATGGGTGCAACACGTAGATTTACTTCATGAGCGCGATTGAGTACGACCAATGACTGATATATTTATCAACTAAGGGCGCTCGTTGTCCTTTGGACCTCAACCTGGAAGCCAGAAACGTCTTACTGAAACAAGGGTTCCCACTGCACGTTTCCAGCGTTTCGGAGACTGATGATCGAAGACAGACAGTGTCAACATTTTTATCTCCAGTTTATCAAGGTTAGCAGCCGTATATAACTACTCGTACTGTTGCATTGCACATTCGATTTTCCAAAGAATGTGATCGTACTAATGTCATAGACACTAAGTTTTAGCTTCCACTGTGTGAGCGGTTCAAGAGAGCTGACGCAACTCTCTAGGTAGATGAGCTTCTGGTCTGCCTGTGACAGCCAATCTTCATGTTTCAGCGCTGGCACTTGGACTTGCCGGTCGTGTGAGTTCACGTTTGTAAATTCCCGTTTGATAGTATTTTGTTTTTCTAAGGTTGTTGATTTCTCACTCCTGTATAATGTAATGTTTTTCCTGAACATTTTTGAATTACACGGAAATGTGTATACCAAGAATCGTGTTATGACTACTCTATCGGCGCTAGGTGGTTTTCAGACGAATCGACCCATGCAAATCTGACTACCGCACAACTGGTGGCTGATCAGTATGAGTTGTGGAAACAGATGTATAAAGCCAGGCTTCTGTTCATTACTTAGAGTGTGCGTGGTATTTTATCTGTGTTGTCCGTCAGGATCTTGGTTTCACAACAATCTAGAATGATCATGCATTATATCCACAATTTTTGCCGCAGATATTGACGTGGAGACTTTGGAGTCGGAACTAGCTAAGGAAGAAGCACTCTTCAAAGCGGCTGACGATGCATCATTTGGTGACGCTGAGTCCGTACATTTGGCCGAACGTGATAAACTGCCGTCTGCCTTACGTGTAGATGATGGTAAGTTGTTAGCGGAACTATTTGACCAATCGTCTCCGAGTTTTATTGTACGACAGTCCTTAATTAACTAGTTTAGTTGTCTTAGTTATCCCTCTCCACAATGATCGGAGTGATCACACGTGATTCGTTTATACCGCGTTCTGTTTGACATTAAGGACTCGTTCGTTCGCTTCATTTATCGTTGAGCTCTCAATTTAACGTTATATAGTCACTATTGCTTTGGAGGATTAGCTTTGCTTTATTTTCACTTTCGTGCTCTTTTCGGGGGTTTAATTTTGTGTTGGTGTTTTGACCTGTGAACTGTCGCATGCACTTTGTAACTTGATTTCTCTTTTTTACAATCTTATATTTGTTTCCTTTTCTTCGCCCCCCTTCAGCCGCAGAAGATCCGAACTCGTCCGGAAAAGTACTGATGGAAACGTTTTTGACGCAGCTACCCAACTGCGTCAATCGGGATCTGATAGACCGGGTCAGTTTTATGCAGAGTTCAATGAAAAGCTTGTAGACCCTGTTATTCCGTTTGCCTATGCTGGCAACCTGGCGTTGCCACTCTAAGCTCTAGATTAAACGCCACTCACAATCAGTTGTGAAGTATACTCCCAGACAGACTTTTCCGGCCACTTTTTTTCTTCGAAAAAATGCTTAAACTTGATTTTAACTTTTGATGGAGCTCATCATCAGTGTCCTTTCATGTCCCAGTTAAGATTTGAACTCTGAGCCACTTCTGAGTGAAACAGGTGTGTGGTGATGACTGCGCTATTATCCCCATTTTAAGTGTTATCATATTAGCACTCCCAAACTGTTAGTCGGACTTGCTTGTGAATTTCGCTCGGATTGTCTGATCGTTTCGAACGGGTGGCACAATATTCATCCTGTTGGTTCCAGCGGATTCCCCGGGATGAACTGATTATCATCCCATACACATTATAGACAAATTTTGGAAGGAGTTTTCTTTCTGTTCGGTGTTCAGTTTACCCAGCTTTTTATCCAACTATCTGTTTTTTTGGTGTCTTGATAAGGCTCCCTTATTAATTATCCAGATGTGGTGGCTACTGTTTCATACCTGTACGGCGCTAGAATTGAAGGAACGCAATGCCAATGTCATGTTCAATTCCGAATTTCAGTTGTACTTATGTTGATTTGCTTTGCAGAGCACAAGTCGCTGGAAGCCAGTCGGCTGCATTTCCGTTTATTGTATTCGTACTACTCCGGTTGGTTAACCTACACTAATTTTCTAGTGGATAGTTCTGAATCTGATTTTCCACTGTGGCTTCTTATCTGCCTTGTTCATGGTATATCCGTTCTCGCATATAAATTCACTCTGTCGGTAGCCCATCTAATCGTGACAATACTGTTTTCGTTTATCTCGACAATCACCTACGAGCATACATTCATGCCACAGCTACCACGGCTTCCATGCCCGCACTTCATTTCCGGTTTTTCGCTTAATCCATAGCTGTCGCAAGAGCACCTTGAACATTCAGAATGTTTCATGCTGTGCCCTTTAAATTAGGTCTATCTTCCTCAAGCATCTCCACTATGTCCAGCTTATGAATCTGCTTCTGTGTGCTTAATTTCCGGTTGAAGTGCTTATTTGACTTGAAAAATGGAAGCAAAACAAATTTTTGTGATCCCCACTGGTCTCACAAAATGTGTTACCAAGTGAAATGCGCGGTACGATTTGTAATTTATTTGTTTTGACACTGGGTGACGATAGGCTTTCGTGAATGATTTTGGACGCAATTGTTGACGGTCCACTTCATTATTTCCGACTTGATTTTGTTCCAACCCTTTTTTGTCTTGAGTCACATAATTGTTTTAACTCCGGTTACAACCCGAAGACCGAACTTTTATGGAACTGGTGCTCCTGTCTTGGTTTGACCTACTTTCCGATTTCATTCTAGGCCGCAATTGACTTTTGTCTCAATCTGAATAAGCGATCCAACCGACGACGCCTTGCTCGCGCGTTGCTTATGGTTCCACGCACACGATACGATCTGCTCCCGTTTTATGCTCGTCTCGTTGCTGCCCTGGCTCCCGTCATGCCTGATTTGGTCATGGACGTAAACGCGATGCTTACAGGAGAGTTCAGATGGCGCGTATCCAAGCGAGATCAGTTGAATTTGGAATCGAAGCTGAAAATCGTGCGATTCATTGGTGTGTTGTGTTGGTCTGAACTACATATATCGGTTGTACAGCTATATACATGCATAATTTTCCCGATTCGTAGGTCTTATTGTTAGGGCTGTCGTTTATCTTCACAGTAGTACATGAATTTTCGAACTAAGTGGAAAAGCAGATAAAGGTAAGAAGAGTCAACGATCTTACTGATACACGCTCCCCGTTGACTGTGATACACTGCCGTGTCCAAGAGCGTTTCCATCTATGTTAGTGGTTGCACACTCCCTAACTTAGTGGACGGTATCTCCCAGCCTTGCTCATCATGGCAATCAAGGACTTCACTACCCGTGACCGTGTCGCCGCCTCGGCAACATACAATATCTTCTAACCGTCAACAGCAACATGTGATGCGGTGGACATTCCGGAACGCATGACCCAACCAGCGTAGACTGCATTTTCCTCATCCCAATTAATGATCGTGAACTTTGATCTTTCCGAAACACACGTCAACAGACTGTTGCATTACTCACGTACCAACACTCTATTTGACACTGGCTAACCGATAGAAGTAAATGAATACTGAGAGGCTGTATGTATCTTCTGCGATATTACCTGCTACTTCCTCGTCGACGGTTCGTCTGACCACGAATTAGGAGAAATAGCACTCGAATATTCTCGGATCATAATTTCTGGATTACTTTGGCTCTCTCGGCCACGTAACCCTCATGATCGTTGATCAGGTTTTTCGTGAAGTTGTGTCAGTACATAGTGATCAGTACCGAGTTCTATCCAGCGCCCATGATTGAATGAGTCAGTTTAGATAGCATTGTCTGGAATTATTGTAGAATACGGTCTGTGAGTGGAAGGGCGATGTGAGATAATCTGTAAGGTGCGGGCCTGTGTACTTGTGATAATCAGATTGTCTGGACATTTTACTGAAATTGCATAATTGAAGGCTTGAACTACTTAGCAGTGTAGATTTCTGAGTTGTAAAGCTCACTCATGACTGTCTCTGTTATCACTCACGATTGTCTTCACTTTGGATTGGGCTGGGTATCACCCTTAAAATATGGAAATCACGTGTTGCACTGTTGTGTTTTTGTCGTATAATTACTTTCAAACTAGATCCTTCATAGTGCCGCTGCGAGATTTTTATTTTTGAAATGCTACAAACTACTCACCTGTTTATCTCACCAGCCTAACTAACTCGGCAACAGCAAGTTGGTGAATAAATGTCAAACGATTAAAGTGAATTTAGGTCTACTGTTCTTGAAGTCCAATTGCCATATAAGGGTTTTCGCACGTCAATGCTTTGCGTCTTTCTTACAACGACTATCAGCAACACCGTTCCTGAACGGTAAATTGATGAAGACGGCCTTGCTGAACCCTGACCACTTGTGTATTGATTATGTTGTCTTCTAGACCATCTGTTTTGTTCATTTCCGGAACGTTTTGTAACGCTCGCTACTTCTGTCGACAACCTCAGATCCTCATTTCATTAATAAGTCTTTAACTGCTACGCCGATCTCCGGGCACTCTCTCCAAACGTCATTTTCACAACAGAACAACTGTGCGCATACATTGGGAGACTAAAAAGTTAGGATCATTTTCTTACATCCCTTCGCGTTCAAATAAGGTTTGCCACATTATGTGATTGTTGACAAGGTGATTTTGGGATATCCATGGCCAAATATCAAACAGTTGTGCAACAACAGCTTATCTTTTCAAGATCCCCTAGTTTGTATATCGTCTCCGTCACGGTTTCTGTTCAGTTACACTTACACTTTGTTCATGATTGTAGCACTAAGTTTCATTAACCTTTTCGTGACACCCCGTTCCTTTTTCTTCTTCTCTATCACAGGCGAACTCGTGAAATTTCGTATATTTCCTGCCCATCAGGCATTGTCTTGTTTAAAGCTACTTTTGCCACAGTTCGTTCATCACAATATTGAAATGGCTTGTGCTCTGTTGGATACCTGTGGTCGATTTCTTTACCGTCTGCCCGTGTCGCATCAACGCACCAAGGTTTATTTAGAAGTGATGATTCGGAAGAAAACTGCATTACATATGGATCAACGCTACACTATAATGATAGAGAATACGTATTATTATTGCAATCCACCCACGTCAACACCACAAGTGAGATACCCGCTGCTGTCTTGCTGAGAGTTTCTCAGTATTTTTTGCTTATGCTTACGTTGTATTTCAGAACAACAAAACGCATTTACAACTGGCGGTACTTAATTACTTAATGTTGATTCGGGTTATATTGCTAATAGTATATTAAAAATAACCAGACGTTAACTACCGGAATACATCCTGTACTAGAGAACCAAGACGAACGATCAGTCTTCGTAGTTACACTTCGTCTAACTCAAGACAGTTTCACTAACACTCCCTAACACTTGTTTGGTCGAGGCAACCCCACCTATTGAGCGTCCTGTTGTCAATCCGTTTTTATTCATTCTTCGCGTTAAAAATACAAATTGAATCTGTCCAGACTGCTCGTGTAGTAAGTTTGATGTGTCCAGTCCACCTGTATACCAATGATTTCGTAATGTTGGTTATTGCAAAACTATCCCGGAATTCAATTAATGATTCGATATTGGATTTGCAAATTGTGAATCAATTGCCTTATATCTCCAGTTGTTGTCTGCAAGCCGCCACACAGACTTCACTTTGTAAGATGTAAGATGCGAGTTCGTTTGCTAACGATCTCAACTCTGACACACCGTATTCCCTCCGTTATACCTTATCCACGCTTATGGCTGGGGGCATTTTCTCGTAAACTATTTTAAGTTTGAGATTGCAACGCCTTAAGTATCTGCCTGTGCTGGATCTACTTTACTCCTTCACTTTACATGTGTCTGAGTTTATTGGCTCAATTTGGTCGTTCGTAAAATAAACATATTGTTCTTCGTTTAAGTGATTATAATTATCGATGATGAATTCACTGTTGCTTGTTCTGACTTCGGACAACTTGTAACATTTATTTTGCCGTGTTCATGCAATACAGTTCATTCAGAAATGGCATCCAACGATAATTGGTTGTAGGAGAAGTGATTTTCTTTCCAAACTACGTGTATATGAATTCATACGTTCTTCTGATTTCAATACAACCCCCATGCCAAATAACGTGAACGTCGTGATATCTTATGATTCTTTGCCGCCCGTTAACCTTCCATTTGTTTGGTTTAATGTTTAAAGTATCCATCTCTTTCTTCCAGATCGCGAAGGCTATCGAACTGACTCCGGAGATGCAGTATATTCGGCGTCTTCTTTTACGGGACTTGGACCGCGTTTCTGTAAACAATGTCCTGCGATCCATTCGAAAAATTAATTGGGAAGACCAAGAAGTAAGTATCATCTCCGTTTATCTCCAATGTCTGATCAAAATGAGGGGGTTTTGCGCACCCTTACTGTTCGTCTGTTGGTCACACTTGGTGGAATGTCGAGTATGTAATTTGAATACATCTCCAATGGGTTTCGGAAATACCGCTTCTGTTCACTGGATCGGTGGGGCCACATTTCTTTTTGGTGTTTAGTTTCCGACGACGGCCTTCCCAGGAAGAGATAGCAAAGTGATCGGATATCAACTTGCCATCACAACACAATGAATTTGGATGATGTCGAACGTAGTTTCCAGTCAAGTTCTGAGTCACGGTTGCTTTGGTGTATTCTTTCGTTTTATCTTTCTTATAATAACATCATTCTCTTATTGTTTTGTTATACGGTTGGCATGTCATCAGCGTGTTTCGTCCTATTTTGGGCTGTGTATACGTATCAATCCGACATCCTCATTCACGATCTGTGTTTAAACAACTGAACTACCCTCAGGGAAATATATAAGTTGGACATTGCAACTCATTGCTTGTTCTTTACTTGTCTTTTTGTCTATAACGGTTTATTCATTTCAATTTATTGAATTTGTCTGTACAGGTAAGTCCGCTCTGTTCGACACGGATGATTGTGTATATGCACAAACGCAGTATCACACAGCATACTCATTTCGAACGTGCGAGTCTTCAGAATTTATCACTTTCTAGCTAAAGGAACAAAGAAGCAGGGTTGTCCATATTTTTACGATTGAGTTTCCTTATACTTCTGTTGGGATAAATTGGTTAGTTTAACTGTCCTTCCGATGTCCAGTCCCAAACTAACTCTCCGCAACCACTTTCGTCCCTTCATTAAATTGGATTCATCAAACGGAAATGCGAACCGACAGCCCCTTATTCAATAGGTCATTAATAATAGCAGTGCGCCAGTGATTAACATTTATGTGTACTGCCACGAACTTAGGTGTTATTAATGCTAAAAAAAAATGAGATGGAACTATTAAGATTAGTACTGCTTGAAAATTGTCCACTGCTTGGATGGGTGCGGTCTACCGATGACCACTGCGCTAAATATTGTTTTGATGACCTAACAGCCACATAAACGTAGCGCCTGCTGCCACGAGATAATAATCCAAAGGTTTACTATATACCAATCGCAGTAACTGAAGTTTTGATTTGTAATCGTGTGATTAGTAGTAGGTGTTGCCGTCATGACTTCTTAGAGGTAGCGCATGCCATGCCATGTCGTGAAAGAACTTGTGTAACTCCTGATGGAAGCCGAATAACCAGCCATGAGTTCATCACGTAACACCAGCCGCTGTCTGTCACCGTTCCTTCCTTAGAGAAGTTTTTATTCATTTGCTTTTCGACGTTTCTTGATCTGCAAGCTGGTGACGTACCCAATAGAATTGGGCTGCGAAGTTTCTTCGATTAAACAACACCGGTTTCTTGTTTCTATGCTGTCACTTGGGCTCACGTTACCAGGACGTATTAGATAGGTTTCTCCTATTCTACCCCTGTATGTAGTGTACATCTTGACCAGTAGCAGGTTAAGGTTCTATACTTTCAGTTGATGATCACAGCTCTTGCATTCCTGTGAACTTTTCATCTGCTTTCTAATGGAAGCACTATACTCGAGTTTCGCCCCTGTTAAAGCTCACCGTAGCATGTCATAGTTTTGTGCATTAAGGTAGTCATTCGTGATGCTGACTGCTCCTTATGTTGTTATAATGAAACTACAATATTTTCCTCATCATCACGGTGTGTATTGATTACATTATCCACTTTTGGAATATAATCAATCGCGTTAAAAGATCGTCTTACTCATAAGTAATCCGCCACCTTCATTAATTTGAGTCTCGACACGACATATAGTAATACCGTCTCGTGTGAAGCAAGAGTCAGTATTCAAGCGCTCACCATTTGTATGCATGTGGTTTTAGTTTTTTACTTCTTGGTTATATCAGCGCATGTGAATCCGGAAAAATATGAAACAAGAATTAAAGCCACCTGTGCCCTTATTTGCTGTGTACAAAAACGTGGTTGTGTTCGAAAATTTCGCGGAGTCGTAAGTGACGATCCGCCAAAAATGCTAGTTTCACTTGACCTGTTGTCCAATCATTTTCCATCTCAGCGCAAGATGAACTTTTTTTCAAGTTTCCAGTGTTTCTGATGTTCTGTTTTTTGTAATACTCTACTTCTGGTTTATTTTTTAATAATATTTTCGAGATCAGAAAGCTTGTGGTTAGTCTTGATTTTCTTCGTCCCAACCGCACTAGTAGCATGCTACTAATCAGTGTTCTGCTAGTTCATCGGGGTTAATGGTATTTGTCCATAGGCTTGCGCATTCTGTGGCCATCTTCTGTTAACAACGTAGCTTTTTTTCTGTTACTTATTCGTCAGCTCTACTCGTTTATCGCAAAAACCCTGTCAATTAAACGTACTTGATTTTGAAATGGTCGCTGTGAGTTTATTACGTGCATATAGGGATTCACAAACAGAGAAAATGTCACTTTTGTTAATCCGTTATCGTTTCGTTAACACAACGTAAGTAACATGCCTCCAATTGGCACACTACAACCTTTCTTTCTAGCTGCTCAAGTATACCGAGACTATGTTCACGCAAGCTTGGGACATTCGATTCACAAACATTAATCGTTTGGCAAGTGTTCTTTCTGGGCTGGCCGTTTTACATAGAAATTTCGCCACAGCCGTCGTGGATAACGTGATTGAAGATATTCGTGTTGGAATGGAGGTAAGGTCTTGCTCTGAATTCTTCTCGATGCATTAATGTGACAAATGAGGATAAATCTCGATGGAACACTTTTTACATGCTTGCATATTTTTTGAATCCATAACGTTAAATGCCGTTTTTCTAATAGTCACCAATGAACTGAGCGCATATACGGATTACGTTTGTAGCCCTCACTCCACGATGAGTTTACTGCCTAATTTTGTCAGGTTGCCTAATCCTAGACGTGATTAGTTGAGACAACCGTGGTTCCAAACCCCAACTTCAATGAATTATCGACACCGCAGACAATGTTAGCAGCTCCAAGTAGCCTGACATCTACGTTTACGTTTTTTAAAAATTTTGTTAACCCTATTTCCCATTCGATGTAATGTGAAAATTCACGAACTTGCCTGCTTGTAACAATCCACACACGTATGTCTTCATTAACATCTTGATGAATATGTAATTGACCTACCTTCAAAGTGGTTATTTTGGTAGATCCCCATACAACCAGTTTCAGGGTAACCGACACTCATGCTGTAACATAGAACAGTTCATGAAAAATGATAGAACTCACGGGGCTGGAAACAGTTAACAACTGCCCGGCAATTTTTTTGTGGAACACGAACCCGCAATACAAGCGCCATCGACTTTAGGTATTAATTTTACCTGACGGCGCCTCTAGCGAAAAAATTATGTTGTCCATTTGACATTATTCAGGAATCTGAGACCTCCTACTGAGGAAAACATTGAGGTTAACGTTTGAGAAAATAATGGAGGGGGAGTCAGCAGTAGCGAATAGGATTGCCCAGTTTGCGCTGTTCGCAATGGGTTGAGTTGTCTCGACACGCGAATCTAGACAAGGTAGCAACTACGGTTCCCTATCAAATCGTTTGGCTGAAGAACCTCTTTCACAGGGCAGTCAATGATCAACAGCATAGGAGTCGTTTCCCTTGATTAAGGAGTCTATTAACTTCAGGCCCTCACCATAAAAGACAACGATTCTGTGATTCTTCAGACCCCAGCTTGCCTAACATACGTGGTTTTCGGTATGAGCAGTTTACTGTTCACTTTAATCCAACGGATAATCAAAATGTTCAAGCCATCGCACCGCATAGTGCTCAAATCTTTGTGATGTGGTTGGATTCATTGGTTTAATTTTAACTGATCAGCGGTGTCCTGGCCACTTGGATATTCTCTGACATTTAAATTATGACAAAGTGAACACCACTCAGTTTGCCTATCATTTACATTTACGGTTTTCTTTGAATTTCTTGTTATTCTGTTTGTGAATTTATTACAGTCAGTCGGTTCACACATGACATGCTAACTTGATTTAAGTTCTCCATCAACTCTAACGGGCTACTGATCTCATAATCGTACCTCTGCTGCTCAGATTTGCAATACCTGATAATGATCTAAAGTTTTCCATCACAGCCCGTATCGATTCGGTATACAACCAAGGAGTTTCGCTTCTCCGTACTCGTTTTCTGATTTATTATGACCACTGCTGTGTAATAATGACAGATAGTTGCAAGCTCAAAATGGTTTTGGAAATACCCGGCTACTTTGCACTTTTTAGATCAGTGCAAACTTACATTGTGCAGCCTATATCCGATTTAATAGAAGTTTGCGCTGCAGTCCGAAACTGCATTATGCACAGTTTACTGGTGGCCCTTAGCAACTAAAATGATCCTTCCTCGTTTTTCCCTATACAGTTGAATTTGCCTCATCTCAATCAACGTCGGATAAGTATGGTCAAATACCTGGGACTTCTGTACAACTACTGCCTGATTGATTCACCGGTAGTTTTCAAAGTGCTCTACTCCTTGCTTACTTTCGGTGTCAGTTTGGACAGTAAGTGATTCATTTTTATCTACCGATTCATATTCTTCAATACCGATATCTCCAAAATGACCTAATGAGTCTACCTTAAATAATTCCAGGCAAATAGTGCTTTCAGTTGTATGACACATCACTACATTCGGAAATGGTTGTCTGATATCCTATTTTAATCGTTTTTCTGACCGCCCCCTTTATTGTTATTTCACAATGGCATAACCGCCATCCTGTTGCGTTTGTTGCCTATTTTTTTCATGCGTACCAGGTATTTCTTGTGCTAGTTTGTGTCGACGCAGTTGAATGTATTCTCCTGTTCTTATACGATAGTTTTTCACGAACACTACAATCCTTGAGAAGAACGTCACTATTTGTATTGAATAAATTACTCGAACATCTGCACACAGTACGCCAGTCTTTTGCCACTCACGTCGCTAGCTTTCCAGTCATAAGCTTCAGGAGGTAAATATTCAACAGTTAAGCAACATTACTGGTTCAGTTTTACAGTCAATTCTGTTCTCAGGATTAATGAGAAAATGTTGCAACCAAAGAACAACAGATCTGTAAATGCTGGTAGCGTCGTATGCAAGTTAATAACTTGTGCCCAGTCGAAGGTGTGAATATACATTTGGAAAGACTGAAACAAACATGCTCACGGTCAAACAACACTGTAAGCAAGTGATTTGCTTGCTTCAGAACGTTGAAATCTGATCAGTCCTATTCGATCAGAACAACGCCACCATATTAACAGTTTGTACCGAAAGTTGTGCGAACGTGTGCTTTTTGGCCAGGAGACTTTTGGAAGCCACACTTTCTTGAAGTTCGTTATTGTTCAAACTGTCCCTACAATTCTCCATCAGAAAAAAAAAGTTTCGGTCTAATTATTGTTGGGAAACCCTTGAAAAAACGTAACCGTGTATGGCACCCTTCCTGCTGCATACTATTACATACAAAACCAACCAGTTCAAAACTTGCGTGGGTACGCGCAATGTTCGGTTTATAGTAATCTCCTACTGCTTGACAGTAGTCAAAATATCGCTCGGCAAGCTTAATGATTTGTATGATTTCAACTTGATTAGATGTCCTAATAATCGACCTGGTAGTCTCAGATTTGCTTCGTTTGTTTATAGTGTATCTTTGAAATATATTGGATGTTTGTGGCTTAGTACCACGTCAATACGTTGTTGTAACCACGACATCGCCTTCTGCAACAACTGTTGCCACCCGATGTCAACCTAGGCTTGTACTAATACATATAGGGCAAAATTACAATTCGTTGTTTCATTTATTGTTGTCAGCTCCCCCACCTCCCCCTAATCTACACATACAATACATGCACAACTCAATCCGAATTTACTGCAGAATGACCTTACATCTACAAAACATTTTAATTTTAGATAACGTCATCAGCCTGCTCGATCCTCCGGATTCACTATTTCGTATTACCCTCATCTGCACGTTGCTTGAAACATCGGGTGAATTCTTCGACCAAGGCAAAAAACATCGTAAATTGATGATATTTCTAGTCTATTTTCAAGTGAGTTGTTCGCTTCCGCTCCTTTCGAGCGCCATGTCTCATGTGAAACAAATACGTCCGGTAGGAAGTTCTTGCAGTTTTCTTACCCGCAGTTTTTTTAACTGTAAAACTGCCATATCAGTTTTACTGTGTAATGGTCAGGAGTATGCATACGACACCCTATTCCCCTGAAGCTTCTGTTCGTTTCACAGCCCACTCATAATTTTAGTTCTACTTATTATTGCGCTGGTGTTTTGAATAAAACCTGCCAATTTGTCTTATCGATGGTCGATGGTTTTTACTCTGTTGCTGCGAGTCGTTTTGGTAGACAATTTGTTAAAGAAACTGGTATATTTAAAATCTTCCAACACATATAAAGTAAACTATGGATCAACGGAACATATGGGTTATGTTCGAAATTCGAAGGCAACTATAGATATATTTGTGTTGTACAACAGGCAGTTTCGTTTGAGTAGTATATTACTCACGAGCGACTTCAGAAACAAAAAAAACAAGTTTCAACGCCAGATAGACGACCGACCAGAAGCGTATATTGGAATTGTGTGTACGCGATATGAGGGAGGTGCCACCAGGGCGAATGACAACGTATTGCTACCCAATGTGTGTGAATGCACGTCAGCCGTGCAAATGAGTGTACGTGTGTCGTGGTCCCATGTTTAACATAACTTGTACGGGAGTTCGTGCAATAAACGAATTTGCAGGCCAAGCGTCTTTTGCGGTCACAACATTTGTTCAATATTCGAATGTAAAAATAGCGTCTGTGGCTCCTGGACTAAGCCTGACTGGCTGCTGGCCTCTTGCCTGTCCCCGTCTTTCGCATAACAACGGTGCTAAGGATTCGGATCCATTATGAGACTAGAATCACTGTTTGTGGATAGTGTGAAAGCTGTGAGACTAGGAAATAACTCGTTGTGGCGGACGTTTTATTTTAACGAACAACTTATAGGACTTACCATGTATTTAACTCATTTCGCAATCTTGACGTGAAATATACATCATTACTTCTTGTTTTGCGTGTCCATAGCAGAAGACCTATAAAACATGCACACTAGTTGCCAGAACTTTTATGAAAATGCTTATTTAGTCCCCATGCACTCATGTGTTGCACACTTCACAGTTTCGTCATGCTTACTAGCAGACAGCCATTTTAGACTGTTCATGTTCTTTTTCAAAGCACGAAGTTTTGATCCAGTTATTGAAATAAATTCCCTGACGAATTCTTTTAGTTGTGTACACTTCAGTTATTGCCTCAAACTTGCGTGCGCATCCTCAGCCATAGCTAAACTTTTATTAAAATAAAGTTAACGTTCATCATATTAAGCCCAATGCATCCACAGTATTTTTGTACGTTTATGATAACTTGCTACATCCCTTTGAGCGTTTATCTTACAGTTTATCCTCACAGTTTCTATCTTACTTTTTTTGGATAGTCTACTATAATTTATTGCAGGTCTCTGTTTGTGTTTTCCTACAAATTTATCAAAATATTCTCCTAAATGTCAAATCCAAGCTGGTTGGCATCAGTCTTGGTAACTCTAGCTTTCTGTTCATTTCTCGCCTCGTCTGTTTTTCACATCAGTGAGAAAGCTCGAAGCAAATTCTCTGTAGGCTACTGTCGAACCTTCCACTTTTCGGTTCTGGGTGACCTGATTTGGATACCTTCGTGAACTATTTTTTCTCCCTCATTCACACAGTTGTCAATATCTTCTCCATGAATGACTTTTGTTTTTGGGGTTTTTGTTTACAAAATCACTGTAACATCTGGTTGCCTTCAGCTTCTTTTACCAAGAGGTTTCTCAAGTTCACCTTTTTGATATTTCAGCACAACATTGGAACTTTGGTCCATGAATGATATTCCACCAGTCCTTGTATGAAATATGTTTTTGTAAAGCGTGCGTGATTAGATTGCGTTGTAAGAATATATAGGTGTTTTTTTGCGTGCCAATATGAACTGTCGGTCAAATAATTTTAGTTTGTTTGAATGTCACTTACTTATCGACATACGATCAACACCATGCAGAGGGGTACCAGGGTAAATGTTGGTTTGGTGGCCGATATTTTTTGAAAGGACAATGGGAAATAGCCGTTGGACAAATTCGAGATGTTTTTCCATTTAGCAAATAAGCCAACATCAATGGCAAACAGCACTTTTCGGAAATGGTCCTTTCGAAACCAATTTTACAACATGAGCATGTCATAAGGAATTCAAAAACTAATGGCATCCAGGAAATTTCAGCCACCTTTCAAATAATGATATTTTCCCGTAGTCGTATGCTATATTTATCACGAGACTTTCGTGAATAAATACTTGAACCTCCTTGGTCCCATTATGTCCTCGACTATATGGCGCCGCAAATAGGTGAAAGCAATTACTAAAGTTTTCACACCAGTTGCGACGTATACCGCACCTTATAATGGAACCAGTTCCAGCTTATGTACATTTATTCAACCGACAGCATTTGCTCGTCGTGATGTATGCGACCTAACAAGTTTATGTTTCGTCGAGGTGTAAAAAGAGACCGATGCTATATTCTATACAGAAGTGGTGTATAATTGCCATACAGTCCAACGTGTATGCTGTTATAACCTTTCAGACAATCTAAATTGTGGAATGAAGTTTATTGAGCTTCTGCGTAACATCATTTATCGATTGCATTTTCCCGATTGACTTAATGGACCACTCACTTGCCTTGTTCATCCGTACAAAAACTCACGCATACCGTCTCCCAGCCGTTCCTGTGGGCAATTGAGATCATGTAACCCACTGATTTTTACTTGTAGGGTCATAGTTATAATCTCTCTTAACGGCCCTCCACGTTTCCCTTAATGATATCTAATTCATAGGGTGTCATATTCTCAGACCCTTCCCATCTCACTTAACCGAACGTGGCTGAACAGCGTTCTTCGGGCAATTGTTGTACCCATAGGTCACAGTTAGCACCATCCTAACTTCACCTGGTTCAGTTGTCTGTAATCCTTTGCGGAAATCAATGATCCTCGTACGACCACACTAACCTTAAAACAACGGGTAGACGCCTACGCTTCTCTCTGCTCTCCCGCCGTTTCCTTTCGACAATATGGGTGCTTTGTACAAGTGTATATAGTGAGTGTTTGATACGCACGATGAACTCGACTCAACATGCCTGGTGAGGCTCGCGACTGTGAATATGAGCCATGTATTCGTTAGGGGCGTGAGACTAGTTAGACAGTGGTACACTTATACGTACATTTATGGCGAACACAAATGTGTGTGGATTTGGTTGATTTGTCCATTATAGGGCATACGCTACAATGAACACAACCCCCACCCTATTTCGGGACCAACGACTTACCCCGTTGTAGCTACTTTTTCGTTATAACAGTGTACGCTTTAGCGGCATTCGGCCGTATTGACCTCGTAGAATACGGGAACATATTTGTATCCGAGGAATGTCGATTGCCGAAAGAATCGAGAAATGCCAGCTTGGACTTTTTAGAAACAAACCGATCGGCGTCACCAGTTCGGTCAATACAGTGCTACTGTACGGCCCATTTGCCTTAAATTCTAAAATAGTGATTGCCCGCACTCTGATAGCACCTGTTTACATTCTTAGGTGGTGTCATTTTCTCCGTTTACAATATTTCTGGTGCACCGTGAATTCTGCTATGCTGCTTGGAATGCATCTGTTTACGTGTTTGGGTTGCTCGACAATCTGTTTGTACAAAGTCATGGTTGTTTACAGACTAGGGATACTGATAAGACGCCCATACCTAGACAGAAAAGTGATCAGGATTCACGATCAAAACCCTTGGCTTAAAAGCCTGTGCTACACAGTGGCGGGCCAGTGACACTAGATCAGAACTAGTGCCGATTTTTCGGAACAAGAGACCAACCTGCGGAGGGGGCAAGAGACTGCAATTCGTTGCATCGCTGCCTGTCGGTGTGCTTGGCATACGTCACTTCGTCGGTATGATCTTCGTGGTGTCCATTGTAACCCGGTGAGTCATCGAGATAAGTAAGTCTACGCATCGCGTGAAATTCCAGTCTCTTCGTGATGACTCGCACAATGTAACGAACTGCTAAACAGGTAACGCTAACATCGGTTCGACGTACAAGTGAGGAACCCAGAGTAGACGATGTTCCGTCACGGTGTCATTAAGATAATCTTCCTCAGCATGCTTTTCAGATAACAAATGCAACTGGGAACCGGCAACAGTTCTATGGACTACAACTTTCCGAATGTCTTTGATGGGCGGATTTCCCTGCCATACAGATTAGGTGTGTGATCATCTCTAAGCACATTCTACATAACCTCCGTTTCCCATACTCTATGCTTTACTTTTTAAAAGCCGAATCTACATCACGTCCGTTTTATAAGTAAAATTCTATATTTTGTTTTGACCGAAGTGCTTGATTTTTGGGGTATTTCAGTGTCTTTACGTAGGCTACCGCCGGTAACAGTACGTGTGTGGCAGTATTCGGATCTACCTCAGGTTTTTCCTTTTGTTCTCATCTAGCGCTACTATTGGTTCAAACGCTCACAGCCGTTCTGGATCCAGCCACAATCTGCCGCTTCTTTACAAAATACGAAAGAATCTTCCTCTATCGATGTAGCCGGTGATCATTCTGAACGTCCACAAAATGCGAACTCTGAACAAATTCCTAGTATTTCCGAGAATGCGAAGTCTGCAGGATCCGTCCAATCTGACTCTCCTAGTGTGTCTGATGCTGTACCAAATGCACCCACTTTCACCCCGGTCCCTTTTCCTGCCGCGGTAGAGCAGCACTATCTTGACACGGTTTCTCAGCTTGGTACGGGTTTAACACGAGCAAAAAATCTGGCGCACGCTAACCGTTTGGTTAGCCGCGTAGAAGCCCATTATTTGCCTCGTCTAGCTCGTCTCAAAGCAACATACAGTCTGCCCGATGGTTTTTCTAACACGAACGGACAGGACAGTGATTCGGGTTCAGCAGTCGCTTCCGGTAGACCTACGGGGCCTGGTCACATGGACACGATAGCAGAGGAGGCAGAACCTTGTGAAGGTGGGTTAGCGCCTGTTGAACTATGGATTTTTACAGTCTAGTGTTTTTTTGTCCCGGACTGTCACGCACTGTGATACAGATAGCGACCGATGCTCTATAATGCACAGTTCTATATTCGAAATTCCGGCTCCTATGATTTCGATGATGTAACGATGATGAACGAAGACCTTGTGATAAGCGAAATGAATCGGCTTGACGCTCCAAATGCTTGCACAATGCCCCTTGTTTTAGGCTACCATAAACTTCGTTTGTTATTATTAGTCAAGTGTAAAGATTTATTTTGTCACGAAGGCCCTGTTAAGGGGTCTGATGTTCTCCGTACATTTGGTCATTGTCCTTCCAGCTGCATCTCTAACGGATGAGCACGTAATTGATAAATGGATTGAGAATAATACAACTTTACAAGTAAGTTGTAATACTCTACGTTTCAGCCATCTCAGGTGGCCTTCAGGAGTGTTGTAATCGAAGTCATACTCACAAAAGAACAGAGGTCACGTGGGGTTTGCCGTGGTTGGGCCAGTCGGCGCCGCATCTGGACTGATTGGTCGGATCTTTTGTCCATTAAGTGAGGGCGAGACTGATGTCATCATCATCATCATCACAACAGCCATGAGCCTGACCAAAAGGTGCTGTGGCTCGGGCCGCCGCTCACCTCAACAGTGACGTGGAGTATCCTAGAAGAAAACGTTACTAAGAAGATTGAAAATTATTAAAACAAGACTAAGTGGAAGAACTAGAAATGGTATGGATACAGGTCCGCCATTGACTGCGACACTTAGCCATCTCGG
>JTDE01004077.1:0-10563 GCA_014338405.1 Paragonimus skrjabini miyazakii
CTGCTGTATGCCCATAGGATCGTGCCTCACTACCTAAGCACTCCTACACCCTCAGTAGTGCGACATACAATTCCATGAGTGTAACTGCTATTCGTCTGACTGCTCCCCTTTGGCGTGTCCGACAAGGTTGCACCTGGAAGGACCGGAGTCCTAGTCAGCATAACCCGCCCGATCAAAACAGTACACAAGCCCGACCACCTCGCCAAGTTAGCAGTATAGGTCGGGAGTTGGGCTAGCGGACGGTCTCTGCGCACCGCTTTAGCCATGATCAGACTAGATGATACGGAGGTGTACGCACATTTCAGGTCAAGTCGCCCAGCTTTATCTTGACAATATTTTGGCCACCACTGCCCACGATCGTTAGCATCTGGCTGTTGACATACGTCTCTGTAATAATAGCGTTCAAAAAGCGACGCTGAACTGGAAGTCAGCATACAGTGTGCAACTGGACGAAGTAAGAATAAGATATTTTCCGAGGGGTTGTGCTGTCACAATAATGTTCTTGCCAGACGATGGATAACAGGAAGCTGCGTTCAGGAACGACAGATTTGCAAGGTACTAAAAAGGTGATCGGAAACTAACAATTTGTGACATTAATTTACACTGTGGTTGCTCAGATTCTGTACTTCGATCGAAGCTGATTGAACCTACTAATTATACGGATCTCCTAGTTAGCGCTAAAGGTGTGCTGTTCTACCGACAAATCGGTATTACCATCGCGCAGATATAAAAAAGGGGAAGCATTAGTATGTAAACCGTAAATTCACAAGAGATACTCAAACTGTTGTCCGTGATTTTGATTACACAGAACTATCTCTCCTAGGAATGATGACAACACACATTGAAAAGTCGTCTGAGGGGCTGCATCGCATTCCAATATTACGGTCTTTTTGAGTTCTTCCATTGTTTGTGGACGGCCTTTGTAGACCCTGTGTTTGAGGTAGCCTTGAAGAAAAATATTCGGTGGAGTAATATCCGGCAACCATAGGGACCACTCCCTTAGTCCACGGCGACCGACCCGTCGTCGCCGGAATGTTTCATCCAGATATTGCCGTACTTACTGTGCCAAATGTGGTGTTGCACCATCCTGTCGAAACCAAACATTATCCAACTAACCTCGGTCGTTTTATCGGTGATGCGAGATTCTGTTACGCCATTTGAATATGGGAGTGTTCTAGTTTGTAAATGATTATACGAATGGGAGGTTCACCTGTAACATTTTTATTAAAAAAACAGGCCCGATAATCCGTGTTCAAACAGTGCCGGCCCAAACCATAAGCTTTTGGCTATATTGGTGTCAGATTAGAGCAAACAGACTGGAGTCATCAGTGAACCAAAAATGGGACTTATGCACAAATCCATTCAGACAGAATGTTGCTTCGTCAGTAAATACTGTCGAATGTAATCCCCTCTCGATAAGTACCACGTGACAAGGGATACACGTCTGTCCTCATCCGACAACCGATGCTCTTGTAATCGAGCCTCTCGGTGTGGCCGATATGTGTATCTTTTGAGCATCCTGTATACAGTGACTTCTGAAGTGTTACATTCTCGGGCGATCCGACAGACACTTTTTGAGAGGCGTTTTGCACGTCACTGAATATGGCAACCAACTTTTGATGTGCGCGGTCGAACATTTCTCTACAGGTCATGAACACTTTCTTTTGTAACAATACTTTTCATCAGCCTTCGAATGGATTTGCAGGTAACCTATCCTGTACCCAAATGCTGGTGATCTCCTTCGCACTTTCACTATAGGCCGCCTAAGTAAAGACCATTTCCATACGCTGTTCACCGGTCGGATTACCGGCACAGTTCCCTTAATCGCTGTTCTTCAGTGTGGCCTGATCCCAGCGTGACAGTTTATTCAGACCAAGTTGCATGCATGAGCAGTGTCAGCAGGCGAACAGGTACACGATTGGCGGCATCCGTTTCGGATTAGTCTTCCACAGTGACCGGAGCCAAAGGATGGCTGCGTATGGCCATCATCACGAGCGGCTTCCGCTGAACCATTTGTTGTTCCACTCACACACAGCACGCATCCAGCGTAAACCCTGAGGGCTAGGACCAGGAGGCCTGTGAGTGAGACGTTTTTGTCAAGCCGGCCAATGTTGGTTAGTCGGTTTGTGAAGTACTTGTTTCCCAGAAAATAAATAGGGACTTCAATCGTAACATCTAAACTGGGATAGAAAATACTGACAGTATAAAGCGGGAAGTAGTTCAGTGTAGGGGTACATATTACTACACTCTAGAAATGATGGGGAGTGAAAACATAAATCTAAGGTTGGACTTAATAACCGGCGAAACATTCACCAAACAATGCACTAACAAGGCTGGAGAAAAAACGTAGAACACCACAGTTCCTGAGAAGGGGAGCGAGTGAGTTGCCAAGTGACGGTGGTCGTTGATCGATACGGACAAAAGGACGGATATAACTGACAATCTACTTGGGCCTAACGTGTTTGTCGTCTTTTCGTCGACGGTACAATGAGTAACTTGATGACCTGCTAATCTGAGACGGCCAGCGCATTTGCAGCCGCGTTCATCGCAACGCCATATAGGCATGCCACTACGACACCTGTGTTTTTTTGGCGTGCCAGGCGCCCTACTTCGTGGCCGCGCAATTGTTGCTCATTGTACCTACGGATGTCCGTCCAGATCGTATTTCTCCAAGTTCAGTTCAAGACCGAATCCTCTCAAAATTTAAGATCAATATTACGACGCGAAAGACTTACTTGGATAACATCTTGGTACCTCTGTTTCTAACCAATAGAATTTAGCTTATCTGTCTTCACTAACTCGTACAACGGCTACTTCAGAATCCGGTCGACGCCCATCCTACGGACATGATCTAGCCAACGAAATTGATTGAATATCAGCATGGTTTGGATCCCGTCCTCTTTCCGTCGCCGAAATCCTTGAGTGTTTAAAACCATGTCTGACCACAGGATACCCAGAATGCGTCTTAGACATCGCGAGTGAAAAGGGCTCAGATAACGCACATTTCGCTGATACGGCGTCCTAGTTTCACCACCGTACAGCAGCATAGACGATATCATTAAACGATAAACGAACAGCTCGGTTTTCATTCCCAGGCTATGATTCTTTCAAGACTTCCGAAAGGAACACTAGCCTTCGCCACGCGAGCTCGCAACTCGAGATCCGCGGAAGGATTTGTCGACGAATTGTTATACAAGTTGCAGAAATCTGCGCAGCTGTCAACAGTGCCTCCATTGATGGGGATTCCAGATGCAGGCACAACAGCTCCGTCCACAGAAGATTGAAAGAAAGAAAATGACTTATATCTGTTGGTTTGGATGCCGTGGTCTCGAAAGCCGTGATCAGGTGGTGAAGTCCGTATTTGTTGGGCACAAACAGCGCACTACCATCTGCAAACAACAGCATGTGCACCTTTGTAATACGTAGCCGGCTTATGGCGCCGAAACGCCGAATAACCGTCAGGCGTCTATCCGTGCGGTATCCTACCTCAACACCGTCCTCCGAGTTCTGAGAGGAGCAAATGTGAACATCACGGTCAACTATAAACTCAGTAGGGCTTGGGCTAGGACACAACCATGCTTCACGCCAGTGACAATGTCAACATCGTCGAAGGTCAATCCACATGATTGTCACTTCACCTTCATGCCCACATTCAACACTCTGATCAGGTTGACGACCTTACGTGAACATCCACAGAGCTACACAACTCACCGAATCAAACGCCTGGGTGAATTCCACTAAGAGGACAAGGCGGCTGGTTGTGTTCACAACATTTTCCCTGGATTTGTTGGACAGTAAACCATGTCGATTGCGCCGCAACTCGCCTGGAATTAACACTACACCTCGGGAACATTGGTCTCAGAACTTGTGTATTGAGTCAGTTGACCAGGGCTGTTGCTAGCACCTTTCAGGTGCTGCTCAGGATACTGATGTAGACTCAACACGCACACGGAAATTACTGGTCACTGCAGGATCGGCGATTCCGACGTGCTTTTGGTGAACTGGAAGTATCAATTCTAAACCGTCATCGGAAGCGTTTACACTTACAGGTTTTGCAGTCCAACAGAGGGCAGTTTGTAAACAAACACCATACTTATAAGAAGCATGTCATGCCTCTTATTCGGCTGAGTTCGGTCAGTACACACGTGTGTCAACATGATAACCTAGATTGTAATCACCTAACCAAGATCTGTATGATGCAAATATTTTCTGTCTACCTGAGCTAAACCTTCTTCGCGTCCGCAACCGTACTGCGACTTAATGTCTTTCTATGATAGGGTTTGGTTCGTGTGCAATGGAGTATGACGGGATAAATACTTTTGTGCACAGCGCATCTATACCTTTTTCCATACTGGTTTCTCTTTTAGGCATAAGAATTTATCTTTCGTGCAAAAGCCTTTCGTTTCAGTGCAGTAGAATTTCTCCATTATAGTTTCAGGCTGTGGAAGTGGCTTATGATTGGTCTGATGGACTCATAGTTTGCGGCCTTTCTGATTGCGACTGCACGCATTGGCTGCTGCACTAGGACAATGTCCGAGGGAACACTTGAGTTGTGAAGGCCGTTATGTGGTCCAATCAGGGTATAGAGTCCAGCCCAGATGGGGCAGAGAGCACAAGCCAATGATTGGACCACATGACGACCTTCACAGCTCAAGTGTTTCCTCGGACATTGTCCTAGCGCGGCAGCCAATGCGAGCAGTCGCGATCAAAAGGGCCGCAAAATATGAGTCTACTGGACCAATCATAAGCCACTTCCACAGCCTAAAAATACAATGGAGAAGTTCTACTGCACTAAAACGAAAGGCTTTTGCACGAAAGATAAATTCTTATGCCCAAAAGAGAAACCAGTATGGAAAAAGGTATAGTCATCAGTGACAAATATGCGTCAACCAGACGAACTCATTAAACATGGAGACCGATTATTCATTGTGTGGAATGTACGATTGGTCTCGTGTAACTCTGTAGTCGGCACCGACAAGCATACATCAACGACCTGTTGCAAGTTTCAGGAAGGTAAAACTGGAAATACAAACTGCTGATACTGGTTTCCAGTGTGACCGGTGTACTTCTGATACCCTTGACAATGCGTGGTGTTTTGAATAATTATTCTGCACCTATAATGAACGCGATTGTTTGTTAGATCGGTCTGTGTCTGTTGTTTCCGTACTGTTGAATCTGGTGCTACTTGTTATCAGTTAGAGCCTTCCACAAGTTAAAATACTAAGAAACATTAACATCTAAAACGCAATTTACACGACAGTTTACAGAACGTTACGTTAATCGATAACTAGTTACCTTAATCTCATATAATGGATGATGCACAGGGCATCAGTAGAACAAAAAAGGTACAGTAACAATAACAAAGGGAGAATCGTAATCGTATTTGGTTATTCTCATTAACATCACGACGATCTCTCAGTGAACCAGCCTCGCATTAACTTCATTCGGATTTGATCATATTCGATTTTAACCATTGAGTTCCCTCAGTCCACTTCATCAAAACGGCAAAAAAACGCACACGTTCGGTTCATCCTCATCAGTCAACTTATGTAAGTTTGGCACACGACGACTAAGCAACGAAACTAAAGAAAGTCACATGGGCACAGATCAGGGTGGGGTGTACGATTTTAGTATCACGGCAACTAGGTTGATAGCATAAACATCTGGTGACAAACAGCTGGTTGTGACGCTTGTTCAACTTTCTTTTTAGTTTTTTCGTCATACATTAAGCAAATTAATGCGGGTGTTTTATGTGGTCGAATGACGGGAAAGAAAATGCTTTCATCCTCCTATTGTCTGCATGCATTTGGGTTTCGCAGCATACTGCAGGGCTGGTGTACAAAGTTAACAGCGTCATGCGCGTAACACAAACGAATATGTGTTATTTGTATCCATTCTACTTTCGTCGTATTGCTGTTCGGTGTGGTCCGACTTGGAACGCAGTGGACAAGTCTGTTTTCCTTATCACTGTCAAGACTTCGGTCTGCCTGAGAATGTTCAAAGAAGGGACAAAACGGGTTGTAAGTTTACAGGAACTATCATGCAGTTTGTGGATTGAACAGCTATACTTATCTTGACTTACGTATCGTCTTCTGCGCGATTTAGTCCTAGTTTACGGTATCTGCTGTAGGAACCAGTTTTCACCAGGATGTAATTAAAAGCTTCAAAATAAGATGGTTCTTCTGATCATTAGTCACTGCATATCGGATAATGAAGTTGTGGCGGTTTTCAGTTGATACATGTGTGTAAGACTGCATCGTTAAAAATGTGAACATGGGAAACAAAATACCCACATGTTTCCAAGTTTCGGGCGGTCTTTGTTAGTCGGGATGATCTCCGTCGACAGAGATATCTCTCTGAAATTTAAGGACGCGCATATGACGTCCTTAGAAATGGAATTGCTCTAGGTTCGGGAAACGTAACCGCTCGCAGATGAAGACGTGAACCGTTTTCAGCTATTCAGTTATATATATTTGTGTTCAATCATGTGTGTCGATTGTATCAACGGGTAAGCATTAAGGACTGTCACAACAAGACTGGACCTTGACGCAGTGTGACGGCTTGCGCATCTTGATGACCTGTTGGCTACCACACCGATAGAGTCATTCATGCCAAGTAGGCCAGTAGGTAGAGGTCTGAAAAACCAGTCTCCTGGTCCTTCAGGTTGGGGGTTGGAAGAAGGTTGGCATCTTTTTCCGAAAAATATACTAGTTCTGGTACACTGCCACCCACTCGCTGCCTTGCGGTATAGGCTTTTTAGCCAAAGGCTTTGGTTGAGAATCCTAATCGTTCTCCTGTCTAGGTCTGAGCACCCTGGCAGTATCTCAGCCCACACACAACCATGAATAGACATAACACATCGGCCGTCTAGCAGTACAAACCGGGTCGCCCTATCTGCTGCATACAGCAGGGTGGATATGCGAAATCATGCTACTGCTGACCCCTCTCCCACTGTCCTATCAAATTTAGTTCTCAGGCCCCTCCCGACCTCCATTTTTGATGGTTACTCCACAGGTCACACAACAGATGTAGCTTACCGTAGTAACACTGAACCGGTAAATTCCGTCTCTTGCCATTCAGCTTCATGCCTCCCTCGTCCCTTGCTTAGACTTAGAATGCGAATTAATATAGGTGCCTTCAACGTTCGCACTCTAAACCAGATTGGTCAACGGGCCACTCTTGCACGAACGTTAGGCTCGTTGCATATCGAAGTCTGCTGCATCTCGGAAACTAGAATCCAGGACAGTAGTCAGCGTATGGAACTAACAGCACCCGCATTGTCTACCCGATACTGGTTATACACTTCGGGTGATTCCACAGCCGCTGTTACGGGTCAGGCTGTAGTAGGCATAGTCCTTAGCTCGACGGCCGCAGCCTCATTGATAGATTGGATTCTTGTTAACAGTAGACTTTGTGCTGTCCGTTTGGCAGGTTCCGTTAAGACCAACTCTAGACGCAAGACTTTCAGGAATTCATTCTTTGTGTCTGCTTACGCTCCTACTGACTGTAGTGACGTTGGCGTCAAAGACACGTTTTACTCAGATCT
Source organism: Paragonimus skrjabini miyazakii (assembly GCA_014338405.1). Classification (NCBI taxonomy): domain Eukaryota; kingdom Metazoa; phylum Platyhelminthes; class Trematoda; order Plagiorchiida; family Troglotrematidae; genus Paragonimus; species Paragonimus skrjabini miyazakii. The sequence goes on from JTDE01004077.1 coordinate 7,547, forward strand.
GGCCGTTCTCCTTCGGTCGACACGCGACTCTGATATAGTCGTTCTGGCCGGAGATATTAATGCTCAGGTCGGCCGCCTTGGTGAGGCCGAATCTCGTTTAGGTGGCAAGTTTGGGATAGCAACACATCGGTCAGATAATGGTGGGCGATTTTTGCAGCTGTGCGCTGAGTATAAGCTATTTTTAGCCAGCACTAGTTTTAGGCATCGTTCACGTCATTGCTATACTTGGCGCCCGCCTGCTCCGAATCAGGCTTGGTCTCAGGTAGACCACATAGCTGTTAGTTACAGGTGGCGTGGTTCCATTCAAGACAGTCGTTCTTATTGGAGCACGTACTTGGACTCAGACCATGCATGGGTATGTGGTCGTTTTGTTCTTACTTTTGCTGGTCAACGACCCCACCGACAGCAACGACTGGCTGTTGAGCAATTGGCTTTACCATCGGTAAAGCATAAGTACCAAACCAGTTTAGAAAGCTGCTTTTGTGGTACTCTCTCCGAAGACCCTAATAGCTGCTGGACACAAATCTCACAAGCTATTCAGAAAGCAGGTACTATAGCATGCGGCATAAGAGTACATAAGTTTGACAAACATTGGATTTCAGAGGAATCTCTGAAGTTGTTAGAAGCCAGACGGAACATTCCTTCTGGTAGTTCACATAATAAGTCTAGAAGAGATATCCGTAGGAAACTGAAACGTAGTCTAAAGACTGATCGTAAGGCTTGGTTAGTGGAAAAAGTTAAGGAAATGGATATCGCTTTTGCCCCAGGGAACAGTGGCAAACTTTTTAAGCTGATCCGTGCCTCTGGTCCCAAGCGACCGTCTGTCAGTGAAGCTATCAGCGAGGCAGATGGCATACTAGTCTGTAATAAGTCCAGAAGGTTGGAACGCTGGACAGAACACTTTGAAGGTCAATTTAGCTGGCCTCCTGCTTCTACCGTGCTGCCTCCACAAACTTGTGATGTAACACCCTGGTCGGCAGATTTAGAACCACCCACTGAGACTGAGGTTCGCAATTGCATCTCGGCTGTCAATCGTAATAAGACTGCCGGTCCAGATGATCTCGTGCCGGCACTTTTTACATAAGGTGGCGAGGTGTTGGTTGAGGCCTTGACTCGGCTGTTTCAACTTGTGTGGATGACAGAGACCAGCCCTCCGTGCTGGGATCACCCGATACTAGTTCCTATATTCAAGAAAGGTATCAGGAGCTCTTGCGAAAACCATGAAGGAATTAGTTTGACGCCAGTCATTTCTAGGGTTCTGGCATCCATTATACTGCAGTTCGGGAGTTAAACATTAGAGAAGAACAGGTATGTTTTCTTCCTGATCGGGGATGTATAGATCACGTTTTCACCCTTCGTCAAATTCTGAAGCAGTGTCATGTATACCGCCGGCCAACAATTGCCATATTTCTCGACTATAAGGGTGCGTTCGATTCGGTGGCTCGATCTACACTTTTAGAGTCGTTTAAACGCAGGGGTGTACCGACCAAGTATGTGAACATTCTGTCGGCACTTTACTCCCATACTTCGGCTCAGGTTAGGGTTTACGGTGAGCTATCTGACAGCTTCAGCACCAGAAGCGGCGTTCGTCAAGGCTGTCCCCTTTCACCATTTTTGTTTACTTTCGTCATGGACGAAATAATGGAGGATTTTCTCCGGCAGTCACAAGATGCCGGTGTGGACATCCTACCTGGTGGAAGGCTGACTGATCTTGATTATGCTGACGACAAGGTTTTGCTGTTTGACAACTTTCAATCGGCACAAGCAACGCTGAATGCAATTTCGTGTTCTGCTAAGTACTTCAGAATGCGCTTTGCAGCCTCGAAATGCAAAGTGCTTCTGCAAGATTGCTGTGATTACGTAGGTTTAATGTTAGATAATGAAGTCATAGAGATTGTTGACCAGTTTGTTTATCTGGGAAGCTGCATCAGCGGCGGCGTCGGAGGTGTATGGAATGAAATAGAGGTGCGTATTTCCAGGGCTAGAGCGGTGTTTACTAATCTGAGGCACTTACGGCAACAGAAAGATATCTCTGTGAAGCTTAAGGGTCGCGTATATCAGACAACGGTGAGGGCTGTATTACCATATGGCAGCGAAACCTAGCCATTCAGGGTAGAAGACTTGAATCGTTTTCAGGTGTTTGGCCACCAATGTCTGCGTTCAATCGCTGGTATCAGTGGTACCAACGAGTGAGTAACGAGGAGGTTAAGAAGCTGGTGTTTGTCACTGATTGCCAAACGATTTCTTTCGTTCAGTCCTTACAATTGCAAAGACTTAGATGGTTAGGTCATGCACCAAGAATACCAGCTAGTCGTCTGCCACACCGAGCACTATTTGCCGATTGGCGGAAGGTACGAGGTGGACAGGTGCTGACCTGGCGCAGGGGGATGAAGTCGTTGATGTAGATCGGGTTTGTCTTCCGGGCTGGAGCCCTCGCGACTGACAGAGTCGGTGGCTTGAGACGTTCGGTGAGTTGGCGACTAACCGAACTCAGTGGGGTGAATGTTGTCGTTGTTTGTCTTAGTTGTCTGTAAAATGAGTGCACTTAATGACGCGGGACAGTAAAAGCCACAAGGAAGCTGTCTTGCTGATGACGCCTTACTTTCACTTACAGCTCGGTTGTTTGTTTGCAAAGTGTAGGTGCCTTGATGTTGTAGGTTTGAATATAGACGTAGCTATTTTTTAGTGGTTAAGTCCCCTCCCCTTCCATTTTTTTCTTCTCTCTCTCTGTACAGGGTTTTCTTTTTCATGGTTGTGTGGCAGTTAAGCATCAGTGTGAACCACTGATGTATTGCTGTCTATGATGATGATGAAGCAGTAAGGAAGTTAGAGTTTCCTGATACATACTGCTACCTTGGCGAGGTGGTCGGGCTTGTGTACTGTTTTGATCCGGCGGGCTATGCTGACTAGGACTCCGGTCCTTCCAGGTGCAACCTTGTCGGACACGCCAAAGGGGAGCAGTCAGACGAATAGCAGTTACACTCATGGAATTGTATGGCGCACTACTCACCGCGTAG
>JTDE01004077.1:11018-27005 GCA_014338405.1 Paragonimus skrjabini miyazakii
GACAGTGACATTATTCATCCAACATGACTTCCTCCTACTGTTTTACTCCCCAATTATTCTGCCTTTCATGTGCTAATGCGCGATAATTGTTTTCTAGGGCCAAGACAACTGGTAAACATTGGCGTCTTCAATGTCCGCACTCTCCGACAAGTCGGTCAGCAAGCTGCTCTGGCAAGTACTCTATTGATGTGTGCTGTGTGTCGGAGACGCGAATCTACGATTCTAACAGTTATCCATTTGTGCTCATCTCTAGATAACGGTCGATCGAAGCGTTTCACTCTCAGGGCTTCTGGTGACGCTGAAGCTGAATCTCACGGTCAAGCTGGAGTGGGAATCGCACTGAGTCCCAGAGCAGAGCAATGCTTGCTCGGTTGGATCGTTCAAACAAGTGGAGAATTTGATTGGTGGTTACTTCCACATGCAGTAGACTGTCTCAGCGAAACTATGGGATGTAGTCAAAGCCCACAGGAGAGCGAACGAATTATTACTGATTGAAATTGACCCAACGGACAATAAATGACGAGCGAAAAATCACCACAGAAGGCGTCAGTCAAACGAATAGAGCCAGGAAGAAGTGCACAAGGTGTTTCAATAAAGTCATTGCTGTGTTGTGTTCTGGTATTCCGGTTCATAAATGCGAGCAGCGCGGAAGCGTGCGAATGGACGCTAGAGATATTGTTTTACAGAACGATTGTGCCGTGTGTGCACAGTAGTTTATTACCGGCGTGAACAATTACAAACTTCGTGAATTTACTTTATTTGCGGATGCCTTCAAGCGCGTCTCAGGGAAATGCCTGTGAGTCTGCACAGATCAAGGAACAACCCCGGTCTTACTGTGAAACCTTTTTCACCTTAATGCATCCGATATCTCGCATCTCGAATTTGAAAGCGCATCTACTTTCTCACCTTCCAGTGACTACTTGAGCTGCGGTTTATCTATTTCTCGAGGGAATAAGTCTGAATGTGCGAAACCTAGCAAATGTTCTAAAATTTGACATTTCACAGTCATTAATTTTACAGAGTCGGTTACTGCTTGGATACCAAACTGCACTGTTAGAAACCTGTGTGTATCCGTGGGTTTGGGAGATATTTCGTGTCTTGTTTTACTCACGTCATTACGGGCAACACATTGCTGTCGGTAAGGAAAAGTCGAATGTCGTCCCTGTTTTGTTTGAGCTCGCTTGTCCCACCGTGAGAGCGGTGCTGTCCTACGGCTTGAAAGCTTTGTTACTCGATTTTGATAGTCGATCTTCACGTTCACTCCCGTGCACAAGGCGTTACCAAAGTGACAGCAACGACTATGTGATAGTGTACTAAACAGTCTCGTTGTCATAGATTTGTTGCATAAATTCAGGTTTCGGCTATGTATTGAGGATATCAACTGGTCTTCTGCAGCGCTGGGCATTCTCTCCAGGTGCCGCGATCAGCTGACGTAAGATGCGCGTTGGGGAAAATTACCACTTGGCGCTGTTGAATAAGGGCAGTTTCAAGTGAGGCAGTCACTGAAAAATGCTTTCGTCTGTCAAGCTGGAGTTTTCGTAACTTACCGATTTCGTAGTTAAGAGACTGACTTATGAGAGGTGGCGATTAATTGTATCCAGTGTCGTTAATTTTGCCGTTATTAAATTGGGTTGTCTATAATGTGGGGATAATTCATGTAGCTGGGTAGTGTTAACTGTAGGGAAACTGTGTAACACATGGTGTGTTTTCTGTTGTGTAATGCTTTCAGTTCCGTATACGGTCGAGTATTATGTGATCGTTTGACTCTAGACAGTCATGGCTTCTCTTTGGAGCTTGAGTTTCACAGTGGAAGTCAATGCAGATATCCTACTACTGAGTCGCGTGATAATCTATTACGAATATCGGTCTTTGTTCTTATGTTAACTGAACCTTGAGATTTGGGCGCCATTCTCTGTTCTTATGGATTCTGCTATTCACCTGTCTCTTTATACGGTGCATACCGTAACATATGTTTTTGCAAGACTAGGTGCTTTAACGAACGGTCTTTCATTTTTCTTTGAAGTGCAGTTGTACCGGATAATTGACTGATTGTGGTTGATGCGGGGCCTGTCAAATTAGTCCTATTGCTTCTCATTTGTTTTTCTAGTTCCTTATCATCAATTCACATGGCTACGACAGGCTGTGATAATACGTCATTGCACACGATGCCTTCACTGCACACAGCACAGTTTTACCAATCGATCGGCTGCGTTTCTGATCACCGTATGATCATGTGATTGGAGAACACGAATCTCGCTCTCACACTACGCCACTTCACGGCTGTGTCATGGAGACGTTGCTGGTTGGCACATCCGAATGTGTCAGGGGAATTTGTTTGCGTCGTGTTCTGGCCGGTGACACATCTGAACAAAGCCACACAAATCAACGCCGGTCATACTGGCAGTTGGCATGGCATGTTTCGTCCACATACTCACCGGTCCCCTTTCTTGTTATTATTTTACGTGCAACTGATTGATCTCCTGTTTGTACACCTCCATGTGGCGATCGAGTCGCGTGGTCACCCACGCTACTCCAGTTCTGGCCTTAGTCGTACTATGAACCGCGGGTCGATAGACTGTGCTTGCACGTACATACACGTGTACGTCTTGCTCTCAGTATTTTCGGTGGTATTCACATCTTCCCTTATGTATGCTGATTCAACTAGTCACGTCAGTTAGTGTCTATGGTTTGCAAGCATCTTTGCAGGACACCAACGATTTTACTTTCTGTATAGTTTTCGTACCACACCTGGAATGTAGTCACATTGTTTGAACTCCGCGTTTGTTTCGAACGCGAGCATGGTTGACACTCCTAGCAACCTCGCGAAAACTCCCATTAGGTAGCGGAAGATGACGGTTACGAACAGTTATTTTCCATAATTCTCCATCAGTTCAATGCAATTATATATGTTCAACAAACTTACAACCATGTTTAGATAACAAAAGGAGATCAAGGAAACCTGCTCTGCAGAGGCAATAAAGCATGAATTGAAAACAATCGCTAATATGTTAAGGAAAAATGGTTGTCCTGACCGCTTTATAATCCGGAGTATGATCGTCATTGATTTATGTGATCCGGCTATCACAGCGAAAGAAGCTATCCCCATCCGTCTGCCGTTCATGAGTGACATCTTGACAGGAAGATAGCTGTCGACTGTATCACAGGCTCAGACGAACCCTCCTGAAGGAAGTATTACGGGGCTGCTTCACTGTTACTTGAGTCTTGGAAGACATTATCTGCTCTTTGCCAGTCTCTGCTGGTGTGTTCTTTCTTCTGCTGTTATGCAGCAGAGTATGTAAGTCAGACGACCAGGCGTTTGTCCACACGAATAAAAAAACACCATCCTCTCTGACTCGGGACCGGCTTGGTCAAAACTGTTAACAGCGGAATAGTTGCACATCTTGTCATTGTGTACCATCGCGTTGACCCAAAACAGGCTTTTCGCATAGTTTACAAAGTTCTCACCAGCCACTCTAAGCTGACCAGACAACAAATGCTAGCCACCACGGACTTTCGTTTGAATTCTTGAGACAATCGCTACTGACCTCACATTAGATAGAACCGACTGGTCACCTCTAAACCTGGTTGTATTCGTTTGTGAATAATGCCGTCAGTCATATTTTGGGGAAGGCACGTGTGCTCCGATACCAGAAGATTCAGGTCCGTTCATTTTCGCCATAAACCACGTGCCGTGGCGATTTGAATTGGGATTTCCTTGGATGACTATGAGAGTTTTCTCTCTTTACTGGCAGAGTTCATAAATAGTCAAGTTCGCAAACAGCTGTTTACGGTCACTTTGTTTTCTGTACACTTTTGAACAAAAGTAACAAAAGGTAGCACCTGCTGACCATTCATGTAAATGGTTGTTCCTTTCGGTCCATTGCACTTTCATGCACTTGCACTCGACACCTATCTTTTAACTCACCTTTGCGTAGTACTGGTTCATTTTCGACTCATCAGCTTTTATCTGAACCTAAACGTCTCTGACGAATTTCCTTGGTTGGGTACCGGATGCTGTACATTGTTGAACGCCAGTTGGTACGTGTGGTCCACATAACGACAACGATATTCAAGCAACTGTAAATCGCCTTATTCATCTTGATTGAGAGATATGCATTCAGTGAACCGACGCGGCAGTTAAGCATCAGTGTGAACCACTGATGTATTGCTGTCTATGATGATGATGAACCGACGTGGGAGTGTGGCAAATGTAACACACCAGCAGTGTACTAGCATGCACACCTGATCCTTGTCAGTCGTTGGCTACAAGATAAACTGCCCATTTTTGTCGAATCGTGTGCATGCGCCTTACATCTGAAGACCAAAGCAGGTCACATTGTTGATAAACATCTGCGAGTGACGCACGTGCGCACCCTGAAACACTTGCTTATTGGTGTCAAGCGACGCGTTTGATCGGGTCCCAGTCAATTTTTGGACAATTGGTCAGAGATGATGAAGTTATGCGAAGTGCGTTTATACACAGGTATCAATCGTAACGTTTGTTGACATTTGCCTCTGTCGCTTACAACAATTTCACTTTGACAAATTAGTTGCATTGATTGAATGCGTGCTTGTCGATGAAAGCAAAAAACATGCGCTTTTGATTGTGCTTTGGTCTATGGAGAACACATTTGGTAGAAAATAAGTGGAGCAGAAAGTAAGCGAATGGTTGGTGGCTTCCACGACTGTCAACAGGCAGCGACGTTTGACCTACTTCCCTTGTATACCACCAACTCGATAGGTCGGACGGAGGGAGTCTGTGAGACTGGTTGATTGATTGAACTTCATTACGTGCACAGTGATCGAAGACAAGTAAGATTTTGTCAAGCTACCGGATGATGCTCTCGAATGCGTTCAGATAATCGTCGTGTAGTGCGGCCCACTCAGCTCGCTCCACAGGAACGGAAGAAGTAGTGTGCACAGCACGCAGCGACAATATATCTCTCAGCTGACGATGCAAAATTGGTTTAGAATTAAACTAGACGTGCAATCTGACTGCAAAATAGGTCTTGTTTAGGGCTACGCCAAGTTTGGTACTTGCATTTTCAGAGGCACTGTCACTTATAAAGCAGTGAAACATAGACAGGCTCTTTGTCTCCAGTGTGTGGTTTGCCTAATTTCGTGCTACTCAACGTATGCATGTGAGCAAGCTGTTCCGAATAGCCATTTTCAACCAGTACGTCAAATGGGAATTGTTTTTCCTCCTTCACATTGTCACTCGAACAGATTTCGCTACCTCTGCCGGTTAGACATCGGAAGAGATTACCTTGAAGGTATAAAACCATAAAAACTTGTATATTGTTCTGTCCAGGTTAACTTATGGTGCATTTTTCCTTGTGTTGTCCCATTCGAACCGCGAGAGACAGCAAGACGTCTAGAAACGAGATACCTTTAGGTGACTAAGGCTTTGTGGTAAAACGGACACTTTTGTCAACTGAGTTGAACTGTTTCAGTAATCCTCTGGTTTTATTTTATTCATCCGCTACACGTACAATATCATCTACCCATCGTTCATAGAGAGTGAGTGAGTTAGTCTGTGTTGCAAATGCACCATTCTCAAGCTCTGCCGTTAGAATGTCCGTTGGTAATGATCCTACTGGTGACGTCATTGCTATCCCATCTTTTTTGTCGGAAAATTGAAACTGAACGTTATACTTGCAGCATTATAGTAACTGTCTTATTTCTTCTATCAGTAATCCTACACTTATTCAGTTACTGTCAAGCTAATGGCTCAGGAACTCATTTGCTTCCTTGTGCGAGCTACTCGTGAATAGGGATAGTACGTCTAGTAAGAATACTCTTTTCCTTGCTATGTTAAGTTCCTTTGAGAATCCAACACATTCGAACGAATGTCGCAAACTGTGGACTGCCAACTATCTCCTTATAGGCTCTAGCAGCTTGGCTGATCATTTGGCTGCTGCACAATATGGGTACTTACACATGTCGCAAAGGTATTCCGCTTTTGTGTACTCCAGGTGTGAATAACAGTGCCTACTAGTTTGATTCTATCAGATGTGCTTGAATCGATAAGTGCTGTTTGTTTGAAGCATTGCAACGATTTTGTCAAAGTCATCTGTGTATTTATCGTTTTATGCTTTACGTTATCTATCCCTACAACTCTGGTCTTATCATCCAGTAGTCAGCTCATTTTACTTGAGTAATTCGCTTTGCCGAGAATGACATTTCCCGTGGTTTGGAGATCATGATGGCTTCGTTTTCTCTTACAAATGAGAATGAAAACAAGTGCTCTCTTGTCAGTATGATCTTCACTATTGGTTTTTGAGTGTTGTTAGCAAGATTAAACTAATGTGGTCTTAAACATTCTTACGTTATGATTTGATGGCGGTTGAAGATCGCTCAGTTGGTCAAGAAGGTTCTCAAACCGAGTTTCTAAATCCACTTCAAGCCTACACCTGGAATAACAAACTTTTGAACCTAATGATAGCCTTCGGTTTAACTGGATTGAATTGATGACGCAACTTCGTCTTCCTCTTATCTCGCATTTTGGCCAGGATTAACTGAACTTGTCTCAAATTCGACGATTTCGTTATGCGTTAGTTCTTTCAACCGCATGGATGTGTGTGACGAAACCGAGCAGTTATGACACTGTTCAGGGTCATGAGGCGTGCCAAACAATAAATGTAATCTGTTAGTGACACCGACACCAACATTGTTAACAGGGTTGGAGCTCCTGACTATGTCATACTCTGTGTCAGACCCTAATTGAATAAACCTGTCCGAGTTTAGAGTTCAGATTTTCTCTTGAAAAGTGAGGCAAAAGGTTTTCAATGTCGGGACAAGTTTCATATTGGATGTGACATGTTGACAAATGCATTGGAAACGAGGTGATAGGTCTCTCATGATGATCCAGTTGACTGAACAGCGACCTATCAGTTTTGAACGAGGTCATTCAAATCCCTGCATACTACCCGAATTTTCAACAACTGCTTCCAGCTCCCAATCTTTTTGTCATTGAGACATGCCCTTTAGTTTCCGCGCCTTCGAATCGTGCTATACCATTCACGGGCGAAGCTGCATGTCATACAACACTTTACTCCTCTCTCAATCTGTACACCAAAAGCGGTCCAAAATGTTTGCAAAAGGTATCTTTGACGGACCGTCACAACAGGGAAAACTGCACTCACAGTGAGTTAACTAGACACCGACAATAAAGCGGCCACGAAGTTGACGTATCTTTCCCTACAATACATCACCCAAAATCACGATATTATTTGAAATTTCCGAGTCATTACAATTCCCCGGACGATTTTTGTGCAGAAAACGGATAGTCATATCTCCCTATTTTCCTTGATAAATCGTCTGTTACCTTGTTTCACTCTGTCGTTCACTTTTAAATTCCCGTATGCCTTCTGCCAATATCTTGAGTTTCGCTGATTTTCACTGTCTGTTCGACTGGGACGTCGTGCTTTTGACGTTTGATCAGCGATCTTAATTTTGTGAGGCTTGCATATAACATCAAAAACCATTTTCGATCCTTGACATCAGTAAACCATTGTCATCATACCAAATTGTGTGGAATGGTGTTAATTTGACACTACTAAACGTGCGGTCTTTGGTGTTTATTACTATATCTATCCATTGTGAATATACTGTGTCATTTCGTCATTGCATCTGGGAAGTAAGACATCCGACTTTCTACGACCCTCATTTTTGGAGTATTTTCGTGAAATCATTGTTACAATGCGTTATTCCATACGTGTTTGCTGACATACTGCGAGTCAAATTAAGACTATATGAACCTCAGAGTGGAAGGAGAAAGACACAGAGCGAGCGACACAACGCTAAGATGAAAAAGAAAGAAAACATAACTGTATTAGTTTTACTTTGCACTGATTTTTTATTGTGTCACGTTCGTCTCAGACTACTTCTAACCGGAATGACAGAATGCGATAAATTTTTAACGAACTTCTTGCAGCACTCTAATCCAGTACAAATTCAATGCGAAACAGGATACAACCGTTGTTTGTTTTAAGGATCATTGAACATAGTTAGCATATAGTTATCAATTTAAACGAGTCTCCTTAATTGTAACGAATTATTCGTCCGGAATCATATACATTGAAAAGAACGGCACAGTTACAACCGGATCATCTGAAGACGAGACCATTCGTACTGGCTACTCCGTTGAATTGCAGTGCTGAGTGACCGTAGAATCGGGACTGGAGTTATCACGATGTGAGGAAGAGTTTCATTTGGTAATGGGACGACATACCAAATGCTTACTACTCTTTACATGTTTGTTTTAGTGTTTCGTAATTTTTTTACCAAAAACTTCTAAAAAAGAATTGTTTGTAGCGATGAGCAGTGAAATCCATGGCATCATGCACGATGGCAATCTTATCGATGATCTCGAATTTCGACCATATTCTCACGAGTCCGTAACCCAAGGCACCTGGCTAGAGTTCCAGCTAGTAAGCTGGGTACAGCCAGTAGAAACAAAATTTCATATCAGTTTCCTCATGTTCCGACTCCATGTTGTTTGTTCCATCTACACCCAATGTGCACAAATATGCCTGCATATGGTAGACGCTTGATGGACAGACGCGCGTATATCGTGTCCATGTAATTTTAACGGACAAACTGAACCTTGTTTGCATATTACCGAATTCCATCCTTGTTTTCGTGACACTTTCCTAGTAGTAAACAACTCGTCTTCTCTTGGTGGTACGTCTGCACTAGACACTTGCAGAAACCGGTTTTCCATCAATTCCAATATAACTAAGAAAGCTTGCATCCGTTCTGCTTCACTGTCTATCTGTCTTTTCGTCATAATTTTTAGCCTTGAGTCTTACCTGTGGGTATTATTGGTTCTCTCTGTCATTGAGCCTGACAGTGGTTCATAGTGTGGTCGAGTAATAAATAGTTAAAACTATATAAGGAAGAAAATAGAAAAGTAGCAACAGATAAGGGGACCTCATGAAGAAAGGGTATAGGCTTGCCATTAGCCACGATACTGCTATATCAGAGAGTGATTCCAACGAGCGATGTGAATGGTCACAAATTCCCCAACTGGGCGGGCAACACCTGTTGATATTGCTCAACGGGACGGTCGAAGCTTTTGTAGTCCGTGACCACGTCATCGCTTGACCGCTTTGCGGTTTTTTCCAACCATCAGTAGTCCTACTGAACAATGTGCTGCGGGGCAGACGCCTCGTCGGCATACGGAGCACGTGATCGAACCAGGGAAGACTGCACATTTTCACTATCTTGAGTAATTGTGAAATTACACACTTCCCATATATGCGTCGAAATTCTCGGGGCCTCCCAGTGTTCCTTCCGGAATATCCGTCGCAAAGTTGGTGGAAAAGAGAGAGGTCAAACACCCCCTGTCGAACGCCACTTTCAGTAGAGAACGCTAGAAACAACTCCTCATGAATGCGCACTCAGCTCTCAACTACAGTTAGTGTTTCTCGCACATTCTGTTCCATTGGGTCCCACATGCCAAATATACGTTATAAAAATTGATAAAAATCAATTCTCTCTTCACGCTTTTCCATTTTCAGAAAGAAAAAAAAGGGAAGGATCGTAAGAAGCACAGAAAAAAGTGTTGTATCCAGTGACAGTTGTTAGGGTCGCACGACAAACTAATCTGTTCGCAACGCATGTACCCCAACCGAGGTGCTTTCTCTCGATCAGAGGTGGGTCGATTCCACAATGCACTTCCGATGACTGATCGATACTCCTCCTTAGTTCTGTGACTCCCATTCGACGGGCAGTCTGCTACCAACTTGCTCCAATTTATGTGTGTATTCTATTTTGTTTCTATTATTTTTTAATCCTATTTTAATCCTCCCTCGCACCACCTTCCGATTTTGCACCTCTAGACACTATACACTCTTATTCTTTGTTGTTTTTTATTTGACTTTATTGTTTGCACGCTCTCAAATGAGTCGTTCGGTTTTCTCTGCGTGGCGATTTTTGTGCGTCTTTTCTCTATCATGTATTGACTTATTCCCCATTGTCTTTACTCCCAATTTTTCGCACCGTTTGAATCCGATTTCTTCTTGTTTCATGAAAGACTCCTCGTTCCATCTCATCCACAATGTTGGCCCCCTCCCTTAGGTTCATGTTAATTTTTTGTACATTGTTTTTGACTACTAACATTGATATCGACTGTTTTCGAGCCCCGCAATCGTTTTATTACACCTGAAGCGACTTCCCAATTTCTTGATTGTCAGTTTGCATTGCCAATTAAAATCATGGCATTTTATTCTTTCATGGTTATAATGACATTTATGGGAGCTCACCTTTGTTTTATTTCGTTCTTTTGGGCGTGCTCTCTATCTTTGTGTACATACCATTTTCCATCCGGTTTGTCATTGTACGCACGAGCGTTGTGATAAGCGTAATGCCCACTCGCTCGGACATTGTTCCCGTTGTTTTTTTTGTGCACTGTCGGTCAGTCTGGAGCAGTCAGCGTGGATCATGTTGATCGATTCCCGTTTATTCTCAGTTTTTACGACCGCAGTCACTTATGTGATCTGCGGTTTTCACAGATCGCGGAAACGTGCTTCATTTTTTCGTAGACATTTTGTTTGTCTCTTGATAACTATGACGAAGAGCAATAATACTTTTTCGTTTTTTTTGTTCTATCCTTCATTTAATGGATAACCTGTTTCCAGGTAGTCAATTGCGGAGCCTGATAAACATATTTTGGTGTTCAATCGCCATTACATCTGCTACGTTTCTCAGTTTGGCACCTGAATATTTGAAGAATATGTTGAAAACAGTTCCACACAATCGTCTTCGGTCGTGTCGGTCTGTCGTGTGCTGTGTTTGTCACGTGATCACCTGCATTTCACGGCATCGCCCGCTGACGCAGGCGAAGGCTGAACAGGGCGTAAAGTTAGCTTGGCTCTAATAAGTTAACTTCTTAAAACACATAACACACTTCAAGTTGCAGCCTGTCTGACGCTCCTTTCACACTGTTCAAACCCGAATTCATGTGACTTGTACTTGTCGCTGATGACGTTTGTCCATATCTCTGCTGTCGTTCCGTTAGTCTTTCATTTTGCACTTTTGTCTGGCTGTTCTACGTCGTAACTGCAGTCAGACCACAGTTGTTTGTGTAATTCATATTATAGCAAGCTACTGATAATAATCAGCGAGTAGTATGCAGTATGTTGATACTAATGATCGATTTTCTCGCCCATACGAAATAGCAATGAAGTCGCCGATTATTATACGCACAAAACTTCACCCACGTCGTTTAAAGCTAGAGTATCCAGCCTGTGATATGCCATTTGGTGGCGTCGGTATGTAGCGTATTGTGTGCATACATGCCTCTGAATAATGTACCAATATTGAAAATCCCTGATGAATCATCCCGCCGTCATCTACATTGACAGGTGTATGGCTTTCTATCCAAAACGGTCCGTCAACGCACTGGCTACTGTACTCGTTTGACGTGTTCCTAATATGTATTCCCGCAAGAACCTAGTTTATCCATGTAACTTCTGTGGCGAAATAGCTATTTTGACTTAACTCTCACACAAACTGTTTGCCTTGATTGTGTGACATGTACTTAAGTCACTCTTCGATCCAGATCATTTCGAGTATTCATTAAAATGTTACTACACAGCTCAACGTGTAGGCTATGCGGGTCACTGGTGTTATTTGTGATCGCTTGCCTCATTATTGTGAGATAGAGGACGAAGGCTTATGACACTTGAGTTTAGAGTTTACTGGGCTGGCTCGGAACCGGACTGCTATAGCGTGTAAGCCTGCTCTTGGTCCCCTCATTTCGCCAGCGAGAATGAGTGACTGTGGTAACCGGCTGTTATCCAACAGGCGGTCTATCGTATTTCCCAACCTTTTTGCTCCCGGTATCGTTCATTGTTAAGCGTTTCATTGTTTAAGAATCAAGTACTATGGTTTAACGGTCACCACGTTAAAGTGATTGGTGGTTCTGTGCACACAAGTATGCGCATTGTGTTCTGGTACCAAGACACGGGTATCTCTAGCACTACGTTACGCGTGGACGATTAATCTACAGCAAACTATGGAATTGCGAGAAGAAGGGAAGGAGCAGAATTCCCCGTTTTGGTGCATACATTATCGGTAGTTCACCTGTTGTGGGCAGTTGGCTCCACTGATCACTTGCGAATTAGTGGCTGGCTATGTAGACATAGTTGAGTTTCATGCGTGTCGCCTACGCTTGTCGTTGGAGTCCACTTTATGTGAACATGTGCAAAATAATGACCCAAACAGCCACCGGACGTGAGTTCCGAGAAGGTGTGCTTGTTAATTTGCTTACCCGGTACACTTCCTTTTCTCAGACCAGATCCTACCGGTCGTTTGTTGTCTGTCCGTCTCCACGGTCCCAGAAATGGTGGATGCTGTAAACAGTTATGTTTGATTCCTCAGCTGGCCTGATTCTGATGAGACCTCGCTGTTCAACCACTTCGGTAGTGGTCACCTTGGTCAGATGCGTGCAAGATTTCTTAAATCACCTGAGACCGTGGTTTACACTTGCAGATTTACAGGCGAATCAAATAGCTAGTGAGAGGGAAGCGTGCAGCAACTAGGGAGAATGGTCTGGTCACTGCGTGTGTGTTTAGGTTGGCGTATCATCTACAAAATGGCCTTGTTATCTTCAGATGGTTTGCTAGGGAAGTTGTTTATCTGGAGCAGCGAGTATTAATTATACCAAATGGTTCAACCGCGTAAGCTAATTTGCATGTTTGTCTAATCGTTGAACATTAGTGTTATACCGGTACGCTCGTTGAATCTTATTTTTCAAACAGTGTGTTTTGCGTGCAGAAACCGTTTTGACGTTGTTTTTGCAGAGAGTCTGGATTTTGTGTGGTTGTGCAGAAACGAAGATATTTCGGTTCACCGCTCAGTTATTCGGTCATGTCATCGCTTCCTATCATTAACATGGGAACATGAGCAGTGCACCACGCGAGCCGACTGACCCCCTCTCTAGATAGTACGATTTTTCTATAGCTATCTGCGAATGTTGCTGATGTGTGTTGTCACTGGGGTCATAACTCTGACACAAACAATTTTCCTTGTTACAACTAGCCACTGCTGACAGGACTCTCGAGATCATATTCTATATTATCTCGTTTATGAAAATCTACGTGAAATCGGTATTTCATGCTTTTCCCTGATCGTAGCTCTACCAACCTGAGTGGACTTTTCTGAACATACTCATCCAGCATTCCATCCTACTAGTTGAATTAGCACGTTATGGAGCTCGTGTGACTGAAGTGTTCAAGATGCATACAGTTCACTTTTGGTACCAAATTTAATGTAAACTATTTGGTTGTTAAACTAGACAGAGACTTAAGCTATCATCACAGCAGCCAGTCTAAAATCTGTCCCAACCGGTTTGTGAATTTTTGTACTTGAAGACTAAATATTTGTGCATTGAATGTCGGCATAACTGGACAAAGAACTCTCGAACAAACTGCGGGAGTCCGCAGTTGGAAGTGGATGGCGCATAATCACTGATGAAGCAGTCGGTTTAGAAAACCGCTCTTAGCAGGCCTGCCATAGTCCCTCTGTCGTGATAGCTTCGGAGTGCACCGATTGCTGAATGCGATATTTACATACCCGGTCCTAATTTGATTCGGCGTATCATGATCGATGTCGAGTCACCAAATCATACGACTGAGGTGTTACTAACTATTCGTCGCCGTCGACAATTGATCACCGACCATGTTTTAACTAAGACATGTTAGGCAAACTACTTGAATGTGACACTCGAAGCGATCCAGAAAGTGAATGTGAAAGGGAGTGTAGATGGACAAAATGTCACAGTTTAGAACACACGTCAAACAGTAGGTGTGGATTTCATAGGAGTGAATGTGGACAAATGGTCTTAAGGGCCACACAGTTCGCGACAGTTTTCTCATTTTCTACCCACACTGCAACGACGTTTGTACAAGGGCGGCCTGGAATTTATGCTCCCAGAGGGGGTCATGTTTTTACTCGAACTCTATTAGAAGATAAAACTGGGTAAGGTCATTCATTGTGTATGTGGTCTAGCCAAGTAAACTAATGAACGTTAGTTCACTTTATAGTGCTGTATAATTCAAACTGAAGATCAATTCTCACCTTTTTTAAACGCGGTGAAGAGACAAATGTTGCTAGATTTTAACATTTCGTTTATTCTCGTCGTGCCATAGTATGAGAAAAACTTATTATGTGCGGTGAAAGAGGAAACAACTGCGAAGGGATAAAGAAGAAAAAGTTTCTACGTTTCACACAGTGATTCGCAACTTGAACGTCATTGACTTCTTATCTTGGCCATATCAGACAACGTCTTCGGTCAAAGGCGTTCATTGTCCTTGCGATTTCTGCCAGGAAACCAGAAGCCTCTTACTGAAGCGAGCTTTGAAGTGAGTACCTTCATGCCCTAAACCCAAGTCATGCGTTGACGACCAGGCTGCTGCTTCCAACCTATCACCCGCAAACAAGGCACGATGTTGCAGTTGGTGAGTTTGCACTCGTAAGAAGCCAACAAAGCCTGTCTAACAACATCAATTTGCTCAAGAGTCGACAGAGTCCATCCGTTTCGAAGACATCAGCGAACCTCGTCATTACTGACACGGTGGTTCCATCCCACGCCGCTAATGCTTCAGAGAGGTCGACGGTCAGAAACGGATATTCTGTGAACATCCTCTGAGCAAATGGGCCAGTTTTCGGAGCCGTACAGTAGGACTGCCTTTACGGTGGCATTGTATACTCGGTCTTTTATAGAAAGACAGTGTCGACGCCATAGGTGATATTAGTTGGCAAGCGCTATCCCGGGCTTTGCCATGCGATTTTGATCTTATCAGACATTCCACTAGCGGTGATACAGCTCCCAAGGTATGGAAATGTTTTGACTACTTCCAACAGCTCACTGCCAAAGATGAGAACAGGCGCACATTCCTGCCAATCTTGCGCTTAGTAGGTGCAAAGGCCATACCATACTAACGGACTGAAGCGTCTAATCAGTCTAGGATGCTCTGGGCTCCCTGTGAGTTCTCGTAGATTAAGACGATTTCGTCTACATATCCTGTGTCTCAAAGTCGAGTGCCTCAGAGCAAATCCACACCATCATGTTTGTGGTTTGTCAGAGCACACACTAGGATCTCGTCTACTGCAAAGCTGATTGGGTAGGATGAGGTTTGGCAACTTTTTCTCACCCCACTTGAGATACTAACGGTCGGCGATACGCTGTTATAAGCCCTAACGCTGCCCAAGGTTTGGCAGTAAATTGCCTTCAGGATGTTCACGCACACCCTTCCTCGATAGACGATCCCAGAATGCAGCTCTGTCAGCCGAATGAAAAGCCTCTCTGATGTCCAGAAAGATAACAGTTGTTGGCCTACTATAGGAATGACAGAGTTCAAACGTAGTGAAGTATGAAGATGTGATCAGTGTAGCCATGTCCACGGCTAAACCCAGTTTGCTGTTCACGGTTATTTGCGCTTTTGCTTAATATACGAAATACAATGGTTATGAGCAACTTTGACGCAATGGGAATCAGGCCAATCTCTGCGATTTGTGCATGAAGTGCATGGGCCCTTTTTGAAAATTGGGAAACTGTCACTTAAACCCCAATCATTTGGAACCCCTTCACTGATCCAGAGTTTCTGGAGCAGAGCCGTCAGCTCTTTAACTGAGGCCGTGATTTTATCCACAAGAAGGGTAGGACGATGCTTGTCTGGACCAGATGCCTTGTTAAGTTTCGGAGACTTAGTCTTAAGTGAGACTTCAGTTTCCGAGGATGGAGAAGCGTCAACAGATCGGTGAGCACAGGCAAAGCCCGAAGGCGTAGTCACTGGCGCGGATGGCTAGTGGAACTGCTGTTAGAAGTACCCAGTCCAGCGTTCAAGGCGTCGTTGCAGGCTATGGGTAGGCTCACCTTTGACTTCACAGATTACTTGGCTCACACCTGATTTCCTGCTACCAGTTGCTCGGATGAGATCGAAAAGATTCCGAGAGTTCCCTGTAGCAGCGGCCTCTTTC
>JTDE01004077.1:40368-53259 GCA_014338405.1 Paragonimus skrjabini miyazakii
GGCTTCGATTCACTACCTTAGCATGCCTGTTGACTTGTTCTTATGTTGTTGTACAACAAAATTTGTTTGATGCGTAACTGGGTGCCTGCCTAGTTGACATGACTGATTAACGGGTCAGTCTGTCATTGTTTACCGCATTGTCGCGATCCACTATTTCACCGGCATCAACAATCCAGTTTTACTTACGAGACAGTAGAGACTCCTAGTGGTCATTGAATTGATAGCAATCAAACCAGCTAATCCGAAGTTGTGTGTTCGTAGAAGGTGTATCCAAATAACGAATCAATCAGGGTTTCAAACGTCTAATCGTCGTTGGCGGCATCACAAATGTAACATTATTTCTCAGTTGCAAGAAAAATACGAGTGTGGCTAGTTTTCAAATCTAGTTTTTACTTTATGGATGTGTAAAGACCTTGTGAAAATAACCCGGTAAATGTTTGTGAATCCGTTTTTCTATTTACAATTTACGCCTCCTAGCAATGTCATCCACCGTTTGACTGATTGAATTGTCAAACTCAACGTAGAAATCAAGCATGGCCTGAAATTTGCTGTTTTATATATCAGAATAGGCGACTAGGATAGTACCACTGCTGCCCTTTACCAAAGCAAATAGTGCCGCATAAAATACCCTTCTTTACGAAAATATGGTCAAATGAAAGCTGGTCAGCCGCTTGGACTTTTCTTTGAAGTAACAGGTAACATTTTTATGAATGGTTTATTAGTTCAATGACGCTTGCTTCGTATTCCACTTAATGGAACTTGAAGGAATGTGAAAGCAGAAAACGTCCAACATCTGTACTGACTAGGACGTTTGTCATTGTCTGCCTTTATTTCTTTCCGACAGGATGGTATAAAGATAACAGTTGACTACAGCACTAAAGGTTCCAGAAACAGATAGAGAGTTAAATATAGCAGTAGTGAAAAATCAGTGATGACCAACGTGTCAATTAGAATGCAGAACAAAAACGCGGCTAAACTGGATTTCAGAAAAACAAAACGATCATTTGCGACTGATTGATCTGTAACTGTTGTCGGATTCACGAAGATGATTCGTGTAATTCTTGGATCATCCGTAGATTTCGCGAATTTTGATAGCACGACCGATTCCTGTGCACTGACTCCTGCACTATTGACAGACAAATACAGACCATGCGCACTGCGCCTGAACACTAGGATGCAGACATTTTCGCAGCATTTGCTGTCGTCTATTAGGTTTTGAATATCTTTTTTATCCGGTGATAATCGTGTTTAATATGTGACCAGTGCTTTGTCATTTTTATTTCGTTGTGGCTCAGTAACCGTCGATTTTGGGCGACGTTCATCACTCTTTACCTAACACTCTAGGAGTTCGCTGTCTACCTTGAACTAATCATCATCATCATAGACAGCAATGCATCATTACCCGGGCACCTTAACACTTGGGTCGCCCCTCTGGTCAACCAACTGTAGTAATCACTATGCAGAATCACGGAGGCTTGCGGGGCCCGATAGCATTTTAACATATTTTCAACTCTTATGCTGACCCATCCAATGAAGTGTCCTTTTGTGCGCTTTGGCCAATAAGCCCACAACACAAAGCATGCGCAATAAGCTTGAGGTTTCTGTTCACGTGAGTTTACTGAATAGCTATTGCGACACTAGGTAGAAACTGAACGGTGGTGGTGTACTAAAACTGTTAATTACAAGATAGGAAAACAGTAGCAACCTGCTAAAAGCAGATGTTATACACTATAAAACAGTCGGAAATGCATAAGAGAAGACAGGAACGTTACAGTTGATATCCACAGGTCTTTAACTCAAGCGCTTAAATGGGGCGTTGAGTTTAAGCAGAAATTAATAGGCCCCACAAGTTAGGAAATTGGAGTGAACTGACTGTGAAAGAGTCACACAATACTGTAGAAGTTGGTGCATACAAACCCAGGTACAATTATGGTTGAATACGCAAGCATACATTACAGAGAGGTTGATAACATTGTTATGGCCTACACGCACCATCAATCTTATTCTAGTTTATTATGTGCTAAGTAAATATAAAGCTGACGTAGCCGACTGTTCAAACTTGGCAGTTTCATAACAGAAGCTGCCAACTGCTGGAAATACGATGCCATCACCTTCAGTAAGTTGTTTCGTTTATTGTACGATGTGGCCACTGGGAACTGCCGGAGCAGTTGACGTCAATGCAACCCATTACTAACGAGAACACACGATTCTGTCGTTTTATGCCAACCCGTTAACATTCAACTACATTGTCACTTTCCATGGAATAACGTTTTCTTTTCAAAACAGTGTGTACTGACGCGGTTAATGGTGACCGGTTGATTTGTTCAGCGCTTTCCATTGGGTGATGCGAAACAGCGTAAGTCTATCTTCATAAGGAGGCATGATCATAACTTTCCGACAGATGCACTCTGCACTGAAGTATTGATTAGCTGGCCGTTGAATGACCTTTGAGTAACCGACTATAATTTCAGTATCACAACAGTTCTGTTGCACAAACACTACTGCTGACCATCTGTAGTACCGACAGAGGGCCAAATATTGATCAGTGCATGCGTCGACAGTGTTTATGTAGTCTTGACGAAATTGTAAGTGCATGAGTATTAAGAATCTAACTCCTGTCCACCTAGTTTTATAAATCTTTTCGGCTCACTTGTTGCAGAACTGTGTAAGTTGAACAATTTAAGTATCAGTGGGCGTATCACTTAGATCTCTCAAGATCTCAAATTAGTTCTACAACCTTATAGTTAATAACTCTGTTATGTGTTATGTTTCCGCTTATCTCGGATTCAGTGGGGTTTGTAGATTCGTGCGGATCTCAAGAAGGCTTTCACTCATAGACATATACTACTTATGTTACTGTACTTCGAAAAGTTATTATACAATTTCAGAGCTCGAGAAAGACTGAGTTTCTGTACGTTTCGTGCAAAGGATGTTGTCATGCGCACTGGCCTACAGACTTCAATAAATCTGACATAATTATAGCGAATAACTCACATTTGAATTAGTTATTACACACACACACACTCTCTGTCTCACACACACAGTGTTTCTATAGCAGTATTCTTCAGTGTTAGTAGAATTGAGGTTTTCATCATTATTGCATCATTTTTCTTTAACATTCCGACCACCAGAAAGCTTTAGGATGACTATCTGCCTGTGTTGACCTGACCCCGTTTTAAGATTGTCTGTTATAACCGTAATCAGTAAAAATACCTTGATGTTTGGTAAAAGTAGGAACAAAGAACACGCTCAGTTCAGTCAAGTGAAACAACAGAGCATCAAACGTCAGTGAGTTATTTGCCGATGAAATATGACTTAGGGCAACTCGATGCAGTTTAGGGACTATGTACAACATTTACACTACAACGTATATCTTAATGGAAAAAACTGAAGTTAAATTCTATTGCTCTTTGGAGTCTGTACACTATAACTTCTGTTTGTTGATGTGATGTCTAGAACTCATAACGACGTGTACAGAGCGCTAGTGTGTGAAATACTGCGCTACTGATCCAGTGTTAGATCTCGTGGTTACATATCTTTGTGTCTATGTTCGCTGAAGAGCAACCAATAACCATTTGAAGTCTTCTCTCATAGCAACACTTGCCACTGCGCATACATGCAGCAGGTTAAGTTATTCAACTTCTTCTGCCTTTAGCAGACCAGTAATTAAAGTTATTGGTGAGCAGTCGGAGATTTGGTTAATTTCGAGTTGAACATCACCCACAATTGATCGCAGCTATCGCATTCCCATAGACTTTCCAGTCGGCCCCTTCCGAAAAGAAGCACTAGATTCGAGTTGTGCTCTCATTAGAGCTCATCAGCAGCGCATATCCTTGCCACTACCGGAACTAGATATTCCACCGAAAGTTGAAATACTCGCATCTCCGGTTCGGTGATCCACTACAGTACGTTTAAATTTCATACTTATCTTCAGCCACCACCGTCCGTACGACGAGTTTTCTCGAGAATGTAATGTCCCACGAAAGAATTTGTCATTGGTTTCAACTGTTCACATTTGACTTACCTTGTGTCATTCTCTATATTTCGAGACAGAGATATGTTCGCCCTTGGCTTGCGTGCTCTTTACAATCGTCATTTTATGGCATTGGATCACCGACTTCTATGGTACGGTACAATATGGAGTAGCTACTTTTGCGATCGATCGCGAAAGCTGAGTTTGACACTAGCGTTTTGCACCACTGCTGCGGGAGTACATCACACATGGCACCAAAGAGAATTGGAAGATTTTGTGTGGGGAAATCGAATTACCGAACTGCATACTTCCAAACATTTCCCACCCCATAGTAAGTCTGGTGGATATTGCGTTATTCTGTGACCGGAAATAAGAGACATGAGCAGACAGAAAAATAATTAAGAACGAAGATGTTCAACGCTTACTGTGATGGTTTACAACAGCTTATACTCTGCTTCAGCTGAGTGTTTTTACCGTGTCGTACCGAACCACAGCTACATTGCATGTTTTCTGGCGTTAACATAAAATTACAGACTCGCTTGAATCATGCAACGTTTTTCTTGGCTTCTGAAGCAGTGGACCAGAGTGACTTGTTCTGTTGACCAGCTGAAAGCCTGTTTCAGATAAAAGTATGCACTACCCAACGCGTGGCATGAGACGCCTCAGTCTTATATGGAGGATCTCGTGAGAATTATACAATGAACAATAGATGCTACCATCATTGTCAGTAGTAGTGAACTATTGACGAGCTCTAATGAGAGCGAAACCCGTGTCTAGTGCTTCTTTTCTAAAGGTGCAGACAGGAAAGTCTATGGGAATGCGATAGTTGCGACCAGTTATGGGTGATGTTCAATTTGAAATTAACTAAACCTCCGACTACTCATCAGTGATCAAGCATTTGGCCAGATTATCTAGAGAGTAACAAACACCAATAGCCTTATCTCAATTTGAAGCATCAGTGACTTTAATCAATGTAGTCTGTTATTCTGCAATGAATCAGAAATCCACAGTACTGTTTCAAGGTGATGTGGTAAGTCATAGCAAATACCTTCGTGTGTCTCCCTTCGTTCAGTCAAGAGAAGCGCGCAAATATCGATCTGCCTGTTTATTGTTTGGCTCGGTAAAGTTGACCTGATGACCAAACCCTTCACAATTTCGGATATTGTTTTTCCTTATAAAACGACAAAGGACAACCAAATGGTTAAGCATTTTGTCCCTATGGAACAGGAGAGTCGGTCGTTTTAGAAAGATGAACGCTATAAGATGCATTACTTTGTTTGTATCAATGACGTTTCTGCCATGATGTATCGGATTACGAACATCAAATGCAGTACAAGGTATCTGACTGCTAGTAATCTTTTGTATCAAGTGATGGTTGATTAACTTTTGTATTTATGCAGAAAGAGATCTGACCTCATATCCTTATCTACTGTAACCTTATCTTAATGGTTGTTCCTAGCACCTTGATCACTTTTAGTGTATAGAATATGTCCAATCTCTTCAAGCATTATATCAGTTGATTTGTGCTCTAAGCATTGAGCTTATTTGCGCAAATGTTACTTATTATCAGAAGGTGGATATTTCCAATAAAGATACACATATATAACATGTAGTTACCAGTGTATCGAATATCAGCGAATAACAATCTAGATGGTAAAGTAGTTGGACTTATCAAAATCCTGGTAGTGCAACAGAAATGACTGACAGTTGCGAATCACCAGTTGTGACAGTGGACGCTCGCGGGGTATGACGGACGGATAGGTTGATGTGAGAGTGGTCCTTAACTTGCAATTTTCTTGCTGGATAAAGCTGTACAAGTCTTGCAGTCGAAGGTGCTTGCCGTAGAACTGTGTATTTTTCAGTTTGCATGGCAGAGTCTAACTAGGATTTGTTGTTCAGCATTGTATGCAGTAGTGATTAGCCATTCCTTCTGATGCGTCGCATAGAGATTTGTGACAGTGTTGTGGTAGTGTTCATGGAAGAGAACTATGCCAAACAATGATTTAGATAATATATTGTTAACACTGACATTAATGTTGCTAACAAAATTGAAACCGCTGATCCTTTCGGGCATTTCTTGCTAGGCGCTTCGTGAAGCGGTCTCTGTTAGGCGTTGTACCGGGTGTTACCTCTCAGCAGTGTGGTTTGCAGCCCCCGTTAGGCGTTGTATATGGAAGTTGATTTAATAAACACAGCTGTTTTTATAGTTTACACTAACTTTTGAAATGTGAATCAAAGGAGTCTTAATGCCGGGACACGTCCATTATTGGATACGACGTTAGAAACACAATTTACGACCGGTTCATCACGGTATCTAAGGTATGTGTACGGACGGACACATTGGAGGCGTGGTGAAGAGTTTATCATGCCGTTCTAGTTGACCAAACAGTGATCTGTTAATTTCGAATGACGTCATTTGAATCTCTACAGGTTACTTAACGGATGATCCATGGTTAGCCAACCTACGGTGAGTGATTTAATCCAACCACAGTGCTTGATTTCAAAACAGTCAGGGCCTATAGACATGGTGACAGTTTGTTTTCTTTATATGATGCCAAAATTCGCGCTTAAGTTCCGTTAGTGAGCCACAAAGGATTCTATGTTGTCGTGCTGGAATGAAATGGTTGATCGATATGTTGTAGCATAATGATCTAATACACAAGTACAGGTGATTATTTTTTCTATCAATTTTCCTTGATTTTGTCTATCTGTGAATCTTCCTGCATGCTCCTCACAGGCCTAACAATTTACATGGTCGTAAACGTGAGCAACGGTGGTTGACGAACAAGTAAATATAAACTGATGGTCAACCTGAGGAATTTTAGCGTTTATCTCGCTAAGATAGTCCATAGGCAATGCACTATAGAAATGTTGATCTTTTTGAAATCACTTTTTTGTGAGTATCCAAGTATGACTGAATTTAGCGGCATAGTTGACAGCATGCCACTAGTAAAACCGTGGTGGACTGTATAAAGATTTGTTACACTAAGACAACTATAATCTGATATTGACTAAAAAAGTAACTTATCTCGTCCAGTTGTTACATCTGTTCCACAGGCGCATATGTCCGTATGCCATAGGGATAAACCTAATTGAACAGAGATTAGACTTATTTACGGATTCGTCCGCAAATTTCCATCAAAGAATTATTCGTTTAACCATTACTTCGCGTACCTTTGCTCAATATTATTTTGATTACCGACGGTCACATAGCTAGTAGATCAGCAAACACATGAAAAACTCTACCTCGAACTACCACTGTGCTTCAATACTACAAGACTGATGGTTGATTTTCGCAGCGGGGGCACCAATGAAACCATACGGAAAAAACACTAGACTGTTTAATCGCTTCGGGGTGTGCAATTTCCAGTGTTGCTAAAAAAACGCTTTGCGGAAATCGAAAATTCATCTGATTTGGACAGTTTCTTAGTTAAACATACGTACGACTTGTCGACGGCTTTGACAACGTTTGTCACCAAAAGTAACGCCGTTTAGATTTGAAAAGCATTCAAGCAACTTGTTTAAATCACCACCTATTAGAGACCAATTTGAATTAGTGATTGATCGCCGTTTTAATTGACTGACATCAATCTGTCACAGTTCAGCTTGCAGCAGTTTGTGAATGGACTCTGATTACTTGGAAGCTCTTTAACCAAGGAACCGTTTCAATCTAATGTCATCATAGTACCACTTCCACATTTATCGCGTGAACTCCGTAACCTAATCCTTAGTTGCACAGCCTCATGTATGAGCCTCGTCGTTTGATTTCAAGCCAATGTAGTCCACTGGGGAAGATTAAGCGGTGGGTGTGCCACTTTCAGCTTGGACAGAAATGTATCGCCATGCCATGGTAGGATATTTGCCTACCCAGAATGACTATTTCAATCTACTGTCGCAACTGTCTGTTATTGCTGTTGGTGTCTGTGTGATAGTTACTCTGCCCAACTTTGACAATTACTTCTCATTAATCCTGTCGCAATTTTTCCACTCGAGTATCCATACGCGCGACCGGTCGAACACGGGTTTATTTAACGAGCTTTGCTGAGTACATGTTGCGTAGGCTAAGAATGTCAAGCCCATTGGAATCCAGTTCAATTGAGTGGAGGGATAGAAGACATAACCTGGACACATGAAAAATGGAGTGGCCCAAACCATTCGGTAAAGGTGAATGCCACTCCAGAGTGCGCATGAGCACTATGGCTAACAAGATGAACACCCCCGCATGTGTACAAAAGCCAACTGGTTACCAACACATTAAGTTAGGGAGTAAAATGAAATCTTCTTATGGCGACCATCACTCTAGACCTGAATGAGAGGGAAACAATCACGATGAAGGCGTCCGACGAATAGTGATAGGATGTGCAAACTGGTTCCCCAATCTCACTCATGAAACATTACTTTCCATTCTAAATTATATACATATTGTTTATCATAAACTGTTATGTAGTACACTGAGGAGTAATCGGGGATCTGGTTAACTTCAAGCTGAACACATTTGTTCGCATCTCTAGCATTCGAATAGAGTCTTCAGCCATCCTTCCAAGAAAAGAGGCTCTTGACTCGAGTTTTGCTTCTGTGAGAGTTCAGGATTAGAACCCCGACCAAACTTTCATGAGTTGATGGTTAACAGGCAATAACCATGCCTCTTACCGAAATGATAAAGCAGTCTGCTTAATACTCATGTGCGAAACTGGTTAAACATTCAGATGTGATGATTCGGTCTCGCCTCCTAATACGAAGACGTAATGACGTAATTGACGTAATGATTAATACGGTTGTCTCACGAAAGCATGACAGGAGTTTTGAGGTTGGTCACAACAAGGATATGCACTGCTGACGGGCTCTAACAGAAGAAAAACCAATCGAGTCCTTCCTTACGGTAGGAGCTGGCTGGAATATCAATTTGGATGTGAAAATTGCAATCAACTATAGGTGGCACTCAGCTTGAAATCACATAGTTATCAAGTGCTTACAGTCGAGTTGATCATTATTGCAATTCCGGAGGAAAACCATTGTTGGACAATTGTGGAGGTCAAAAGTCCCAACAACTGTCGCATTGTCGCACTCTTCCCCGTGTCCCCGTCTAACTAGGCCCTTGTTATTGTTAGTCTCACAACCCGCGTCTAGAAGTACTGATTTCTCCAGTCCACCTCCCTCAATCATTTAACCTCACTCTTGCCCATAAACCCATTGTTATCTTGAAACACTAATTTCTCTTTAATAACTTAATTAATACAGAAAGAAGACATATGTTGCGATAGGTTAACAGTTCGTTTACCCTTATCATCATCATCATCATCATCATCATCATCATCATCATCATCATCATCATCATCATCATCATCATCATCATCATCATCATCATCATCATCATCATCATCATCATCATCATCATAACAGCCATGAGCCTGACCAAAAGGTACTGTGGCTCGGGCCGCCGTTCACCTCAACAGTGACGTAGAATATCCTAGAAGAAAAAGTTACTGAGGAGGCTGAGAATTAATGAGAGAAGGCTAACAGGAAGAATTAGAAATGGTATGGACACGGGTCCGCCATTGACTGCGACACATCGCCATCTCGCATACCGTCTCTTATCAATCACAGAGGTAAAACATACAAGTTATACATGACAAACAAGTGGGGACAAACAGGTTATGGACACTCATACAATCACACCACGTAATATATCATCACCACCATGGCAACCATATGGGTTGCTTCAATTACTTTTGTGCACATAACACCGACTAGTCAGTTCTGATCAACATGACTTAACTTCCGTTAGTCTTCCAAAATGGTATTCATTCTCATCACACAATCATCCTTGATCATGATGACAATACCAGAACCTTTATCCGGCTTTAGAAACACCAAGTGTCGTATTCTTCAATTCTTTCATGGATTGATAGTGTTCCTGTTTCAGGCAACACCACTAGCGAATAGGTGTTGCTAAAAATTGGTTAGAAATATCTACCAATTTTGGGCGAAACCAACCCGTCTTATCAGAAGACGTGGGTGACAGTTCATTTACTTGATCGTAAGTGTATTTGAATTGCATTTGTGTGTTCAACCTGTAACTTCTTTGAGTGGTATTTTGAACTCCAGTCCAAGGGGGAGGACATTCATTTCCGTCTATGTGAAATGAGTTGACCAGAGATTGTATACATATTTTAAGCTGTCATCGGGAAATACACTCATATTGGCTGAGCGTGAGAGATGGCTCCGTAGAGAAGGAAGGGTTCTGACCTTGGTGTTACGAACGGTTTCTCTAAAAGGGGTTTCCAAACTCGATATTTCACATCAATGACAATCTGTTGAGGGCCTCAACAAAGCGGTGGTGTGCCATGTGTAGTCTGTTATGCCCACCATTAGCCAACATGTTCTTGGGAATGATTGAACAACAGGTCTCAGATAATATTGCCAAAACCTTATCGTGCAGACGGTATGTTGGTGATATTTTGATTTTTACGGATACTTATGATTTCCATTTTTTGTTATCTTCTTAATTATTTTCATCCGAACCTATTCTTGTTTCAAGAAAGGGACTTAGACGGTAGTTTAGCTTTCTTAGATGTACTCATCACTAGGCGTGAGGGTGGAGCATTATAACGATTAGTCCAACGCAAAGCAACATGGAGCGAACAATAGGTTTAGTTCTTCAGCTTTGTCCCGATAGCATACAAGAGGGGCTTGGTCAAAACCCTATTTCCTAGGGTCAGACACATTTGCACCTCTGATAAGCCGCAAATGAAACCAGAAATGCCGAGAAAAACGCTACTGGCAAACGGATATCCTGAGAAGTTCATAGATATACACAGCATGAGGAGCAGATGCAAGAGCCAGTTCGAACAACTCAAAAGAAGGATATATTTCTATGTTTGCCATTCAAAGTCTATTTGGCAAATGACATCAAGCGTAAATTGCATTGTGCCCTATCCCACACGTTTGCGGCTGTCCAATTACAGTTAGTTCAAACAACCAAAGGGCCAGTTCTTCAAAATAACGAACGCAACTTGTCTAAACGTTCAGTTTCTCGCGGTGTATGCTCATTCACTTGCAATTGTGGTGACGTTTATATAGGCAGAACAGACCGATAGCTATCTCAGCATGTGGCAAAACACGTCCCGAACTGGCTAAGACGACTCATGGCACAACAATCTGAAACCGGTGAATCAGGTACTCGAAGCCCCGCATCATCGATTGTCAGACACCTCACGATAACAGGTGACCAGGATGACTTACTTAGATCATTCAAAATATTGTTACGTCAACACAACCCGAAGCTACTGGCATTTAATGAAGCTATGTTGATTAGAACTCACTAACCGGTGTTATGTGCACAAAAGTAATTGAAGCAACCCATATGGTTGCCATGGTGGTGATGATATAGTACGTGGTGTGATTGTATGAGTGTCCATAACCTGTTTGTCTCCACTTGTTTGTCATGTATAACTAGTATGTTTTACCTGTGTGATTGATAAGGGTAAACGAACTGTTAACATATCGCAACATATATCTTATTTCCCCATTGCTATCTGTCAGTCGTACCCTTCCCACCCCCGTGAATACGGTTTTTTTACGGCCGCCGTGAAACTGTCACCAACTAATCCGTCTGTCCGAAGGCCGGCTATTTAGACGCACAACAGACCGATCTGGTCGCATTTCGTCGGTTCATCCTGTCGGTCGCCTGTGCTTTCAGTTGCTGTGACTTTGGACCCTTGACGCCCTACTACGGCCAAACATTGTATCTTATCGCGCGAACGCAAAGGAATTAAGGTTTGTTTATTGCAATTTTTCATATTGTTTGTGTCAGTAGTACCACGTTTCCAACGAACTGATTTAGTTTTGATATTTGGTGTCGTTGGTTATATGTGCGTGTCTCAACGTTCGTCGGAAGAACGTACTTGATGTTGTTCGCTGTGGAAGATAACTTGGGACTATTCTTCAAGCACATGGCATACGTCCAGCAACGACTAGAGTGGCATTCTTCACCCGTTTCATTCTCAACGGCTGATTCTGCACTTTCCAAATAACCATTGATTAATTCCACAACATTACTAAAAATGCGTAGTTAAAAAATTTTGCATACATTTTCAGTACCAAACCAGACAGTATGAACAACGTAGGAAACTGTTTCCAGGGTGTTTCTGCCGCCATTGATACTTAATTGAACGATTTCCCATAGTATACAACTGTATCCACCTTGTTCGCATTATGAACTGAAGGCAAAAAATGAAAATCTGCTCGAACTCATTGCCATCCACTGCATTGCACCATACCACTACACCTTAAGCAAGTGAGTAGATGTGATTTGAAGTGAATATCTGCCTAGCTATTTCCTCGGCTAGTTCTTTAGAGTCTGTACTAGATATGCGTCATAATAGATATATTTGTTGTACGTCAGCACAGCGGAAAAAACGTTTAACAATTAAAGTCATATCTAGAGAAAAGAAGATAACCTTTGTATGAACTGAACATTTATAGAGCAAACTTTTTATTTCATCCTGTTTAAAACTGTTACCTTGCTACCAGCTATTCCTATTCAGAATCTACGACATTTTATAATTTACTCAATAAGTTACAGAAAAATGACCGATTTCTCTCCATGAAAATTATCGACCTCTTACTTCCCTGACTATTGAGACCACCCATCCCATCGTCAAAATTGCACTTGAACGTAACTTTGATTCTTTCCTTGTATTTCCTTCCTACTTAACACTTCTACTCAATCAACAAGAGGTTTATTGGGATTATATATAAAACGGGTATACGATTATACTCAATGTTAATAATGATGGCAACTGTGGGTGACTGTCTATCCGGGTGGTGATGGGTTTGTTTGTGTGTGCGTGTGTGATTTACGCTTCGGCGCCCCAACCAGGTTACATACCTCACTGGTACGCATGCTTCTGTTCGCA
>JTDE01004078.1:6251-18605 GCA_014338405.1 Paragonimus skrjabini miyazakii
TGAGACCAAACTGTGACAAATCAGGGCTTCGCCTGGACACGAACCAGCGACAGAAACATCAAAAATCTGCCAAACTACTTATTATTAATGCAATTCCTATTCTCGGCAGCGATGTTGGTAGGTTCCAGCGTGAAATGTTCGAGGAATCCTGCGGGGCAGTTGATCCCCTGGATCATTTGGTGAATTCCATATAAGACAGGCGTGGCTTCGTAGGTCAGCTTGTATTTGGAATTAATTACCGAAAGGTTGTTGGTAGGTTGTTGCTTCAGGACAGAACAGCCAAACCACAATATATTTGGACATATTAGACAATAAGAAGCGTGCGTTGTACCAACCTACAAGTTGATAGAACCATTCTGCTAGACATGGAAGGAAGAAATTTCCGAACACTGATTGTCAACGACCACATCAACTGGACACTTTAGCAAATCAGAATCCTTTTGAATGAGCAAAAGGTTCACATGAAGAGAAATGAAGGTCGGTGGAGGAAGTGCCTATTGAGAACAACCGAACCCGTTATTAGTTCGAAACATTCTTGGCAGCTTATGCTAATACAATCTGTGATGAAACACAAGATAGTTTGAAAGTCGTGAATCACATGTGATTAGAAAGCACATATTTTGTACTTAGGAAAAGGAAATCACCCATCTTACACCTACCTAGTTAACTTATTTCAACCCTTTCGACTTCAAGAGGAAGGCATCAAAATACACCTAATTTTCTCTCCCGGAAGGAATTTCACATAGGAAATGGGTAGTATATCAGTAACTTGAGAGTACTGTGATCTTCCTCCAAAATGCGTTAGCAGGAAGCATTCGAAATGATTGGAACATAGATTATAATGCCAGTAACTTTTCTATTGCTAATCTTAGTGTTGTGTTACATAGTAGAAAGATGCGGGCAACAGTTGATTCCAATTTGTTCAAGTTTAAAATGAACTGATCCCTCAGAAGACGAACATCAAACTCAACAGACATATTCCATACTGCTCAAACTTTTCACTTCAACGAACTGCTCAAATTAAGTAATCTTTTTTAACTATTCTGCTGACATGCGATTACACATTAGTCTCAAACAATCGTAGAATAAAAGCATACGCTAAACTGTGACGTTCTTAAAAGCCAGCATTTCATAACACACTATTCGGAATGAAGAACACTGAGTAATTCGATAAACTGTCTTCAAACTACTGTTCCCAAATCATAATTGTTTAGGGATATACGTTCATTAAAATTGGAAGGCTGATAAATAATGTTGTAAATTATTTTTATCCAGTCAAAAACCCTTATCAGACAACTTAGTGCTCTCCTACTAGATGGTTATGTTTTCCTGTAAGTGTTCAAGTGTTTGTTAGGTAATACGAGTTGACACTCACGATGGAAAACTGTTGCATCAGTTAATCCCAAGATTTTCACTGTGCACCTGTGTCTGACATCAATGGGAAATCAATTCTCATCTGGAAAGTTTTTCTCGTTTATCAACATTAACACGACGACTTCTTGCTTTTTAAAATTCCGTCGTGGGCACAAGAGCGAAAAAACAAAATTAATTGAGTGTTGACCAAATGTTCACTGTTCATGCTTCTAACCAACGTCGATTTTCCGCCTATTTACCTACATGCCTGGGAAATATTTCACCAGAGCGTGAGCGAAGGGGCTTAGTCATTCTCTGTGAAAAGTGATCACTTGTCAGTGTCTAATTGATCAACATTAAATTCGTGAACGCAACCCGTCATTGGAAAGTCTGCAGCATGACCGTACAGCATATGTGTGATGGTGGTGTAAACCGTTGCCTTCACGTACACGCAAATGTAGGCAGGTGGTTTATCAGACAGTAACACCTGCTAAACGGAAATATGTCTGAAAACCGACTTCCAAAATAGGTTTGAAAATAATTCATCAAACTGATTGAGTTAAAACCTTGTCGGACTTTCCAGAAACAACCAGTAAGATTGAAATATACAGAAGAATATGAGTTATACCTAAACGTATTCACTGTTGTCTCATGGGCAGATAAGCGTGTGCATTTTCGGATTTTATACGAACCTTAATAAAACACCGTATTGTTCAAAAATAAACATATTAAAACCCAAACAATGAAGGACGT
The DNA here is from genome assembly GCA_014338405.1 of Paragonimus skrjabini miyazakii. NCBI lineage: Eukaryota > Metazoa > Platyhelminthes > Trematoda > Plagiorchiida > Troglotrematidae > Paragonimus > Paragonimus skrjabini miyazakii. The sequence goes on from JTDE01004078.1 coordinate 8,358, forward strand.
ATTAACATGTCAAATTAATTTGATTGAATAAGTGTACTTGTCGAACATCCACCATTTTTCGCGTTACTCGCAGCGTCCACGCTATCTTCAACGGAACATAGTCACGTGGTAGTTGCCGCAATTATGTCGTGTTCTATGCCGAAATTGTTAGTCGAAAAGTGATAAAACCCTGCTCTGCTGCGATAGCAGACTGATCTTAAAGGTAACAAGGAACATGGTCACTTCTAATCCTGAGGTCCACTTGAAGCCATATTGACCGTCAGTATGGATGTCAATGACATATAGCGGAGAATTTTTGTGAATGTTAGTTGAAATTAGTTTACAAGTGACCAAGAATTCCATATTTTCATAGACCCTTTGGTCGGCCCCTTGAAAAATTAGCATTATACTGGGGATTCGCGCCCGCAGGAGCATATCACAGTCGGGTCTAGAGATCCAGTCACACTCATGTCAGGCGATCGTGTTAAACACCGTATAACTGAACTCACATTATGTACAACTACGGTCAGATGTGAGTGATCTTCACCCTTTATCAATCTAAGTGATATTGTTTTCCCTCGTAACATAAGGTTTTCTTTTGAAGCGCTAAGACATAAACCAACAACTCCTGGAGATACGCAACGTGCGATCATAAGGCTAACCGTACATTTTAAAACATCTATTAGATTGACCAACGACTTATGTTGTGAATGGTATTTTCCAACTAACAAGATGCCGATTTTGTCCATGGAAGCTTTGAAAGTCCTTCCATTTTCCAGTACTGATTACTTCCATCTGACTTTGAAGAATGACTGCACACTGTTTGTGTTCATTCGCTGTAGTTGACTCAGCTCTTCTTCTATCAAACATTTCAGTTCTCGAATGCCGAAAGTACAATCAAATTCTTATTTCTTCCAAGTTTTGTTTTGTCGGTTTCTGCTCAGGTTTTTCCACGTTTACGCCCAACGAATCTAGTGAGCTGGTTTAACCTTTGTTTACACCAAACAAAATTCAAGTTGAACATAACTCTGTGTGTGTACGTTTTTAGCAAACCAAAGACTAGATCAACTAGCCGACCTGGTACTAGCCAACAGCATTCAGTAGATCATATGCACTAATGTCTTTCTTTTTCGGCTTCAACAGGTTCATAAAACAGATACGAACCAAAGCACGTAAATATATTTGGACTTTGTTGCCGCACAGTCTTCTGAGTCGAACATGCTAGATTTTGAAAGCGTAATAAGGCTCGGTCCAACTGATCGGGCTACAATAACAGTAGTGTATTCACAACATTAGTCTACAGGAGATGCATTCTGTCGGATAATTCTCCGATATATTTCGGTATTAGATAACTACAAGATCAAAGTGAGCGATACATGATTACTATGGCTTTGGTGATTTGCCTAACACATATACAACTTGGTCCGAGAGACACAAACCACAACACAGCATTGTTTAACTATCCAATAGCCACTCATATGTTAGTACACAAATATATACATGTGCCGTATCACAGGCAGACAGTCATCACAACCATAGTCAGGGTCACTAAGTAAACAAGCGAAAAAAATGATTTGCTTACAGGTTCGTGACTTACAAAATACAAAAAGTTGACAAGAAGTTTGCTCATCAACCTTTGAAATCAAACAAGTGCAATAAATAAGATCGCTTTGTTTTATATTCATACATAAACACTTTAGTTCAAAATGGATGTCAGTGCCGTGAAGTAAAATCCTGCTTCCTTTGGAACGTTTCAGCAACTGTAAAGATTCGAGTGACTGCATCTTAAATTGACAGACTGCACTTTGGCCAACCAAACGAGCAAGTTAAACTCATCCCCTTGTGCTCCTTACGTAGCTTGTTGAGATTTTCATGTATATATTCATGCGAATTGCCTCTGTAACATGTCTGATTCGGTATGCAACGTTTCCCAATGATGCTATTCGTTTGCTCCAAACTTCAAAAGAGACAGTGAAGCAAAAAAGCAGCTGTTTCTTTGGTCAACGCCAGACAAGAAACGTCCGACAGAGCTCCAGATAGTCCTAGCTTGAGGCATCGTCAGCGCCCTACGTGGCCAGTGATTACAATTTCGTCCGCCATGTTACTATTGGTGCTGGTAACACAGTGGTAACACAATGGTGGGCGTGGCTCTTGTCCAATAACGCCTGAACGACAAATACAGTAGTACTGTCACACATTTACGTGACGCAAAAAGACTTCTCAGGGGCTAGGCAGCAAACTGAACAACACGCCGTGTCCCGACGAGTCCACACAAATGAAGCAGTATGCAATCCTAACAACAGGACATTTAGCGCCAAATCCTGAAAGTCCAATCCCGCAAAAACTCAAGTTAAGGAGTAATCTCACATCAACCCATTGAACTGTCGTGCCCTGCACGCTCCAACTGGCCCAATCGGGAACTTACAATCTAAACCATTTCTGTTGTACTATGTGGACATTGGTACCTCAAAACAATTTGTTTTATAATATTGCCATCCCTATGTATTTAGTACAGAACTAATCAAGTGTCATATGTGTTTTTATTGGCGTTCATTTCCCTACGATTGTAAAATAATCTTCAAACCGTTCATTAAGAAATGTACTTTTGTTTGTTTGATTCGGAATCAGGCCTTTTATGGTGACATCCACCAGCTTAAGCTGCAATGCATAAGTAGATCTGATTGTGTACACTTGCTCAGTCGATAGACCTCACAGAAGTTCGAGAGAGTCAAGGGTTCATTGATTTTGTGTCACACTGGTATCACTTTCTCGGTAAATAATAGACAATTGTCAGTAGTCAAGCAAGCATTATATCCAAGAATTGTAGCAAATTATATGAGGGTTTGGGCATATAAATCTGGGATCATCCCTACACATTACTGTTAAAGCAAAGGGCACGTCAGACCAACAAACAGACCCTTCGATCTCCCAAAAGTGAGTCACCATATGAACGGCTGCGTGTCTCAAAATTTGGTGAACGGTCATTCTCAGTCAAATACTGTACAACTGTCTTCTGATGACATTCGTACCCATTCAGTAATTCAAATCTTTTCATACAGTTCCTGGAAGAGTTTTGGTTGCGTCAGGGACAGTAAAAAATGGATGAATTATTGAGTTATACGGTGTAGCCTGTTTTTCGGGGACTTTCTTTGTGGAGTAGACCTCAGTAAACATTACACTGATTCCCACTACATCTACTAAAAGTGTCTTTATCCAAAATGAACTCACTGAATGTTAAAACTCATCAAGACCAACAGTTAAACGGTGTTCTGACGATACTGATCGCGTAGTCGAATGGCAATGAGCTTGAAGACATTGAACGTAACTGAAATTGTCGTAAAGTGATAGTCATATTCCATTCCGGAATGTTATGGTCCATTTTGGATTAAAATGCTCTTACATTGGGTAAGCTGTTACCTAATACAACGATTTGCCTCTTTGAGAATTTGAAAACTGAGGTTCGTCGTACGATTATTTTTGTGCTGGTGCATTTACATTTATGAACAGTGATGTGTTGGACATTTTCGGTAATATCAGACAAAATGTGATTGCCCCAAATATCACTTTACCAGATTCAAAATCATATTAAACATTTTTCTTTTTCATATGACAAACAGTATTTGTAGAGTTGAATAGAGTCAGAATTCTCAAGCCAGATTAAAAATGTCTGGGATAATCACAGGACCATATGATTAATTGCATTATTCTGGAGGGTGGGGTACTGAATAAACGAATAAACGCACCAGAATCACTATACGAGAGTAATAATCATCCGCAATCCGTATGTCTGACATCTATTTTGATTAATTGCAATCAGTTCACAAACGTAAACAAATAGCCGTCTTTGTCGGCGGATGTCGGAACACCTCATAGAAAATTTGCTGCATTCAGTAATAAGTGAGTAAATGGTACAAAGAAGGATAAGGGGAGAGACAAATGTGGAGTCAGTTAGGCCGATAAACCACAACATTCGGCCTTATGTATGGTGCTGCTGCATAATATCAACGCCAAGCATGCGGCATTCAATGAAACCCTGTAGTTTTAACATAATCCCTGATGCGTGAGCAACGAATGCTAAGATTTAACTTTTGTGTACATTGGTTCTGCTTACTTAATCATTCCGTTCAAGCGTTATGACAATGAAATGTAATCAATGTGTACAAATTATACAAGTCTTCTTATTGTTACAGTTATTGATTTTGTTTCGAAACAAGCATGCATGCAAGTACCATGAATTTACTTCTTTGCCCCATGCAGTATACAAAACACAGGTCAAAGAAGGAAACAATGTCGACTTTAAGATAAAGCGCGTAAAAATTCTTTCACGTGCATATTCTCTTGGTTGCTATACGGTGTTGCATGTGATACCGTTTCCAGACTGCGGTATAACTGTCCATTTAACCCCAAACATTATTTATGGCTTGTCCGAGTTTTAGCCAACAATATGTGCAAGATTTTCATCTAGCCGATGATTAGTTTATTGAAGTTTCAAGTCTGAAATAACTCAACCATGAAACATCTGGTCTTTAGATAACCGTGGGGTCCAAGACAGAGACGACTTCACCCATCAGTGAGTGTTGGATCGATTGAAAAGGGATCTTTAGTTCTCTCATTAAAACAATGTTAGTCCATTCAGCTGTGTCAAATGTAGGCTAAGAGAATTAACGCAAGCACTTTTTCAAATTCGGTTGAGTTTGAGTGATGCTTGTAGAACACTTAAAGGGGCATACATCAGCGTATTAAAAAAGGTTCTGTTTACATCATGATAAAGCTTCAGTCACAGATCTCTCAACCTACTGCCGTTGAACAGAACAGTGGTGAGCGTGAAAAACTAGTATACACAGATCAAACTATTTTACTTAATTCAACTCAGTATCAAGTTTTCGAAAACATAAATGAACAAAAATGTTTTGCTGGTCTATTTTCTAGGACAAATCGTTCAAGACAACAGCAACAACAATTCGCAATCCCAGGTTAACCTCAAACACGCAACTCCCCATGTTTTTTGCCCAGTCAATCATATTGTCATATATGCCGACTTTTCATGGATTACGGTCTCCATTGAACTTAACCTACAAAAGAGAATACAATAATCGTTCAACAGTTTGTGTCTATTTGAATACATACATGAAAGTTGAACATTCTGTTTTTATTGTAAGGAATTAATAAATAAGTAGGATTGTAAACTGTGATGATTGGCTATAATCGAATCTATCAAGGTATTGACGGGTTCTCCACTACGCTACATATGACAAACCAGACAGAAATGTATACTTAGATGTCGAAATTATCAGTCGCAGTATTATAATGACATGGTTACCGTGTTCTTTCTCATTCAGGCTTGCGAAGGCAGATTTCATGAGCCAACGTGTATAAACGCAGTTGTTATTTTGGCACTGAGTATGCGACTTAAAAATGACGTTTTCCTTGCTGTTTAACATGTTGATGCCAATTTTGTTTCAGGTTTTGTGAAAAATAGAGCAGACCTTCCATTCTTATATTTTTCACCAGTGAACATCTCATTTAAATATCCTTAGATGAAACTCTCTTGTATTCTATCAAATACCAGGTTATTCATTTTCTTCTTGATCCTTCCAAACACTACATCGTTGTAACTTAGACTTCATGTTTCTTTTTGCTGAATATCTACGAAGTGTGTTTTATGCAATTAATTGGCCGGCTTAATGTAGCCTTTTGCCCTACAGTTTTCACCTTTCTCCAGGAATTCCTCAATTTTCACAAATATTTTCTCACTTAGTATGATTTTGTGGTATCTGTGAGTACATTCTAGAAAAAACGATGCTGTTCATTCATGGTCGTTCGCTTAACTTGTAAAACTAACCGATAGTTAAGATTACAATGCTAAAAATGGTGAGCAGGTATTTTTTAGTCGAAGCCATCCCCAACCAACCATTTGTTTCTGGTAGCCCAGATCAATAGTAATCAAAAATTGTGAATGCCTTTCAAGAATATTTCTTCCATTGACTACTGGTCATAAATTCAACAGAAAATCAGATGCAGAGAATTGGTAAAGGAGGAGTTACATATATTAACATTGGTAACAAAAACTTGCACTGTTAGTTAGCACAACAACCAGAGGTGAACTCGTAAATTCTGGTGAGAAGGTGCAGTGCTTCTAAGGTGAACTTCCATACATCAACATGGCGACATTCCTCGAAATGCGTTGATCAAAAGTGGTTTTTATTTTCACGAGGTGATTCATGTTGCTCCCGTGGGTAGTTGAGGGTGATCTTTACTAATCATTCAGATACACAAATGATAGGGTGCAACCCAACGCACCGAGTTGAGTCAACTTATTACGTGAAAACAGGTAACAAACTTCTTGCTAGTTCGATTAGACTTATTGTAACGTCAGTCGCATGGAACGAAATCGAAATGCAAAATATTATCAGTTATACTTCAGCTTCCCTGACTTTTCAAGCCATGAAAATACACCTATCATACTACAAAAACACTGAAACTTGAAGGTGGTAGTGAGAATGAAAGGCCTCCAATTCCAACAACACCGAAGTTTCGAGTCGATATGGTTGACAGTCGGCTTCAGTCGGCAATACATACGGTGCTTAGTCCAGAAAATTGCATCAATACACGGCCGACACTCGGTAGTAAACAATTATCTCTGACCTCCAAAGACAATTACATCAGTTATAAGATTTAATCAATTTATGTGCACTTTTGTTGTCCTAATCTGAACCACGTACTGAGAATTCTGCATGGGCATGGGTATCAGGTTATAGCATGAAATAACCTGATGGTTCAGTTCGAATTAGGCGCTTCGATGCAGTCATGTTTCATTGAGGCATGTTTCAAGGGCCAACCGCAAACTCACGTCACCAAGTTAGGTGATAAACTGTGGTAAAAGACTATTCGCATGTTTCATTATTATGGCCGATGACATTTGAGTAATGAAACACGAAACGCTTTCAGACCTAAAAAGAATCAATGACGTCACGTAACTTTGATGTTACTGAGGTAGAACGTAACACGGAGAGTGAGTTAAAAAACTTCACAGCTGATAATTACAGCAAAACAAATTTCTACACTGAACGCAGCATGTTGGATAACTTTGCGTGAAGAAAAAACGATCTCGCAGGATGTAGTTGCTATTAATTTCCAGCGAATAATACATCAGATGAGATATGTACCCACAGTCTTTTCAGCTCGCCTGCTTAATGTTCGATCAGAAGAGAAAGCGTTTCGTAAGTCATTTGATATTATTTTTGATTAAAATGCTTAGATCTAGTCAAAGTTTGTAGTCAAAAATTTACTTACAGCCACGTCAGAGTTGTCTGTTGCAAAAAAAATAAGGAAACACAAGATGGTGGTTTGTCAAAAACAGCAGTTCATTATGTCGTCTTTGTACTCCCATGGAGCACTTGTTGAATGTAGCCCAACTAGTCATGCTGTTCACCACAATCCGAATCCCAACATTACCAATGAAAGCACCACTACCGGTTAATGCCAAGTACTTCATCAATTACGAATTCTCAACTCAGTGCCGGACTACTCACACAGTAAGAACGAAGCGACAGTTACGCATTCGGATCAACAAACACATTCCAGTTTGATTCCTCCAAACAACCATGGATACAACAATGTCGATCTCAGGTCGGAATGTGACAAGTCACAAGGAACCGGCATTATCGATCGTCCAGCGCTTGGTGGCACGCCGAGCCCAATTGAACCTGGAGGAGACCTTTCGTATATATTACACAACAAAAAATCGAAGGCCTCTCCGGTTGGTGTAGGCCGTAACAATTAACAAATGGGAGTTACCTCTCCGTGTACAAAAAGATTTACTCATCAGTAGCAGGTTGCCATGGTGAACGATGCGCATTGATGTGTGTGTGTGTTTGCTGGTTTTGTTGTTTAGCTTCACAATGTCTACTGAACTTTGCTGTATGGATTTGCAGACTATAGAGTATACCTTACGAGATGTAGCCAAATGTGCTTGACAGATACATTGAGCAAAAACTGTGTTTATATAACCCGCCTAACTTACGTGTTTAACTGGCAATATCGGTTCTAAGAAAGCAAGAAGTAGTACAACACACAACCTCAACCCAACGTTATTCATTCACCCAATGTCTGATATGTTTGGATGGTCACGTCAAAAATGTCGGCCACTCATCAGTTTATCGAGTTATGCACCAGAGCATTCCACTACCAATTTTGAAAAACTAGAAAACACTTTCATTCCAACTAGTTTCCGAAATAACTCCTGAGTAACTGTGAGCACCCCCTAAATCTTAGAAGTTTTGTGAAGTGTAAATCGCATATCGCGTACGTAAATGCATAACTCAATCATCCACCTGGTTTCTGAAGTATTGTGAGCTCCATCAGATCCCACTTACCCGTCTTTATGTTAGACTACCCAGTGCAAACACCAGGGTGTTCCTCGTTCTGGGAGTATATTACTCGAATGATGAATGGCAGTCTCCAATATCAATCTTAACACTGCGGTCAGCTGTACAACCTAAAGCATCTTCTGAATCTCAGAAGTTCTCTTAATTCCACTGTACAAAGCTAAATACTTCTATAACAGTAGTAAATACCAAACTATCTGATAGAGTAAGGTAAACTATTTGGCGATAACTGGCCAGCACGAGCGCGAGTTGTACAAAAATATCTAGTAACCATTTAGACAGTTGTCGAAAAAGATTACTCCCGAAGGTGCACGACGAACTTTGGCCGTAACACTCAAGTTTACACAGCGTATTTACGTCGAGTATCCGTACCACTGATTAAAATATTTCCGGCTATTCTGAACTTTAACGACCGGGGTGGATAATTTACCAAAATCGTCACTGCAGACTCCAAAGCAGGATAAAACATTCTCAAAGCTAGAGTGTTCCTATAGTTTTTTCTGAGGCGACCAATTAAATGAATTCTAGCTTTTCATTTGAAAGTAACTGAGGATTAAAAAAACTAGAGCGCAAAAGCCTTCAATATATCAGGAACAACTGTGGTACCCTCATAATCTGTGTATCGGCCGGATTCTGATATCCAGCGCGGTGGTTTTAATTACTGCGAATGAGGTGGAGCTGAAAAATTCATTCCACTTTTATAGTTTTATGACAGAAGATGTACGTATTATACAAACTGAGCACTGTCTCGGGGTTTAAACCAAATGTTATCCTGACATCATAAATGGGTGTACACAAAAAACGCCCGGATGTGGTTCGGTTACTAACTGCCAAACGTCAACCGCAACGCTTAGCCTGAGTGCTGGAAAGTTCCTACTGTCTCGTTCCTCAAAGCAGTCAATAATTGGACAATATTTTTGCAGATATTTCAGTTTCACCTCAGCGATAAACAAGTGCGTGTTCAGTGACGAAGTGTGAACATTATTGATGGAAAATTACCATCAGTTCTTTTTAGCAGAAAGAAATGTACTTCTTCTGGTATGCTTTCCAGCATGATAAAGGTTTTCACACAACCGACTCTGTTGTCAGTGTGTACGGGAACCACACAATTTTTCAACGGCCTCCAGTGATCGTTTCAATTGTATATGCTATTTTATGTCTGTGGTATTCGTCACCCGTAATAACGGAAGTGGTTCTTTAACCGTTCTGCTACTTAAAGCTATATCCGACAAAAAGTTCACGATTGGAAGCCGCTAAGTATTACATCTCATAGTGTACTGACCTCATACATTGATTCTTGGTATAGCTGAAAAATGACAACGGCCAAATTGAGAATATATTAAAGTAACATTAATTCTAGGTATCTCATAGGTGTCACAGCGTATTGCACGGTTTTGAATAAGGTTTTCTACTGCATCGTCCTCATTCGAGTTATTCAGTAACTTCGGACATCGCTCGACAAAAGTTTTCCAAAGGCAAAATGATTTAATTGTGTTGTACGAGTAGTTGAGGTGATAACCCATAAACTAAGCGAAACAATATTAGTTGCACATGAAGCGTATCATGTCCAGTTGTTTTACAAGTTTACGCGAATATTGGCCATGAGCTAGTTTCCAAAAGATCTTATCGTTTTCTGATGCACATATACACACATGATTCCGTTATTTTTGTGCCTCGAATAAACGGCACACATTTCCGTTTCAATATATCGGCCCATCAGAACTTGATGACGTATAATAAAACTCGGTCAATTACAGACGTTTGATTCCATGTGGTGTACGCTGATTACGGTGTGACATGATTACACTCTAATACGCGCAAACTTCAGTTTATCTTACGTACTATTGATTTGTGATTTATGTAGATGTTACTCGTGAAGAAC
>JTDE01004078.1:40692-73516 GCA_014338405.1 Paragonimus skrjabini miyazakii
CGTCAACAAAGAGGCAGGATTGTGTGATGTCCCTAACCCAGGTGAAATACCTGTCCGACCTCAGCTCCGTACCCAACTTGCAGCAGCCAGGTCACTATCACGTAACATGCACAATGGTCAGAGGTCAAAGATTGTACATCGGTCTTTGCTCAGGAGTCTACTTTCAGACAGCTTCACGATTTTATTTCACAGCATGTTTGACTTGCTGGTAGCACGATCAGCCAGGTTATCTGCGACGATTATCAAAATGATGTCAAACCAACTCTGATGTGCAAATCAAGCAAGTTGAATACATTGGTTATTGATAGCAAACGCAGAAAGACTCCCACATAACTGGCAACTAAACTATAGACATTACTTCCGCTGTATAACTCTACCTTGTAAAAATATACCCTTGGGCTCGAACTCTTTCCGGAACCCCGTTCTATGTATGTCCAGAAGAGATGGAACACCGTTCGCCGGAATGGAGAATGTTTTATTTGCTTCGAGCCCTCTCACGTATATATTTACTGCAAGACAAAGACAAGGCGTAGTGTAGATGAGCGGAGTGGTTGACAGCTATTTGTTACGTCTGAAACTTAGTAGCCTTGCAATGCATGCGTCAATAAATCAAGGCTCATACAATGCTGTTATTTGTTCAGGCAAGCAAGTAATCCAAGGGCAAGTAGTAAATCCTTTTAAAACCTCTGCCACCTATACATTTGTGGACAACGGGTCAGGTACCACCCTATTGAAAGAAAGCTTCCTGGATTGCTTAAATATCTCGGACGCCGGCTCGACTTTTTACATTACGGCGGTTACTAGGACTACATCAACCTAGTACACGAGTGTCTGTCGGGACCTCAGTCTCCAAAACGAAGATAAGGTTGTGACTGTCGATAACGCCTACTCCTTCGATGACCTGCACATGAGAATCATCATCTCCTTCGGGAAGAAGGCCAGTAAGAAAACGCAGTTGTCAAGTGATTCATTCAGTGAAACTGGAAGTGATATGTTTACCATTCTCATCAGTTGTGACGTGGTCGGAACGCACCAGATACTAGGTCGCAGACCAGGAGGTTGTTGACAGCCGTATGTAGTAAAACTCTATTTGGTTGGATGTTGCGCGGATCTCTGACTGGTGAATTTCAAACAAAGTCGTCCATCAAATGGTCGTCACGAGTCGTACACATGTAATGAACACAGTCCGCGCTTTAAGTCATACCGAACTCATGGTTATGTCACTGACTGGTCTTACTCCATTCATAGATTATATATTGGTATTTTGAGGTATCCCTGAAATACATCTTCCGTGAAAATACGAAAGTCTCACCCATCTTGGCTAGCACCCATTGGCCTCAGAGCTTTATCTTACTTGGAGAGGTGGTTTAGTTGCGACGCAGATGCATTCTCGAAGCGTACAAAAGTAATACAGCCGCACAAGGACAGTGAATGGTTTAAAAGGTTTCCCCAAGGTTAGCTTGATCCGAGCTGCACACACTGATGGTACCTGCCGCAATATCCCAAGATACAAGGCAAGTTCCGAATGGTTTTCGACTGCCCCTTTAAGTAGGGGGAATTTCAATGAATGATAGGCTATAGCGAAGCCCTGACTTAATCCAAGTCTAGTGGGCGTATTGCTGTGGCTCGGTCTAGAAAAGGTGCCAGGTTAGCGTATGTCAAGGAAATGTTCCTGCAAATGAGCATTCTCGTCCGCGTTTGAGCCAGGCTCCGCTTTTTGTGTTGGTTTTAACATGGCCTTTTAAGATATCTGATCGCGTACCAAATGGACTCACATCCCTCCAGCTCCACATCGTCGTCTTTCTACAAGAGTTATTCATTAAGACGGACCTCTGAAGGTTCTGAGTTGATGCATGAAAGGTCCACTCGTGAAACAGCCCGGAAAAATCCTGACGTTAGTGGTTGTTTAATTTTGGCTCCTAATGTCGAGACAGCAACACATTTCATAGTGGGAGTATGCGACATGCTTGCAAACGCAGGCTGTCAACGGAAAAGCTGGGTTTCGGATAATCCTGAAGTCCTAATATCACTACCGACCTCAGAGGTCTCATCGTTCCTGGCAGTAATTGCAGTCAGATCACAACCGTCAGAACTTGTTCTTAGCATCTAATTGGGTGTTAAAACGAATGAGTTTCCAACTGCCAAAGAGAGAAGAAAGTAGGAGAGGGAATTCATCCTGTATCATTTTGCTATAAGACGCCCTAAACTCTGTCTTGCCATGGCTATCACCGAGGAAATGCTTGATTCTGCGGTTTTGTTACAGAGGTTTAAGGTGAGGCGAATTACTATGCTTAGAAGGTCACGATGAATGCCAAACCTGGTTGGGAGGCTTAAAGGCTCTTATCGGTCTTCGAAGTGTACACTGCCTGTTGTTCTTGTAAGTCACTGTGGTGGAGCTTCCCCAGCTTCTTCGACTGGATTCAAACCAGCGGCAGAAACAGTATGCCAAAACGCGGTAAGCGCCCTATCACCTGAGCTGCTAAGCTACACCAGCAGCTCGAAAATTTTACACTTGGTCAATGTTACCCACCCGTCTCACTGTCTCATATGGAATTCATCAAATAATCCAGAAGGTGGAATGATCCGACACGATTTCGCAAACAGCTCACGCAGGAATCTACTAACGCCAAGGTTAAACAATGAAATGATATTACAAATGAGTAGTGCGGTATATTTTTCACTTCAGAATGGAGCAATTCTTACGGAAAACTTGACGATGAAGACTTGAAAGTGCCTCACGAGATGTCGCATCGAATAAACTCCAATAATAACACCTTCGGAATTTGTTGTCATAACCATACTGCACCTATTTTCGCATGCAAGCATAAGCAATTTAACAATAAATAACTAATCAGAACTGCCCATAGATGGTTTATATAAGCGATATCATGATGTCTACTCATTATGTCGGGTAACTAAAGTATTACTTAACTAGATTATGAAAGATAATAAATGAAAACACCTCAAAACTTAATACACGTTTAGAACCAGGATTGAAGGATTGATTTGTTTCGAAGCACTGTCGAGAAACAGTCAAATGGCATAACACACAGTGTCCAATAAGAGGTAACAACAAACCTCTAAACTAACAAGGACCTCAAAATTACTGTGTAGCGAACAAGCTCGTTTTCAGTGATTCATCGTCAGGCTAAATACATCACATTTATATAACATTTTACAGGGGAATCATGAAGGGAGTAAACATGGACGGGTGGTTTATGAAGTCAGTCAATTCAATGTCATACTGCATCAAGTACCCACATGAACAGTGGTTCTTGACAGGCTAACAGGGTGGGGGGATGGCCAAGGCAGATCCAAAGTCTGAACAAAACGTTTCTGGACGCACAGGGGTGGGTTAAACAAACGAATTCCAATAGCTTCTGCTGTGGACAGAATCCTATGCCTAACCGCCCTCGACTGGGTGACCTTCACTCGGTAGATTGGACGAAATGCATCCGTCACATTAACATAATGATTGGAATCCACCAGGTGCGTTAGTATGGCGCTGTTGACAGATTTTGTTATTCCACTGTTGAGCCAAGCTGGGTGGTGTTCCCGGACCCGTTCAGATAGGCGTCTGGTCGTGCGGCCAACATAACTGGTTCCACAGGAACAAGTGAATGAGTATACACAAAATGAGGCTGCAGAAACAGGCACTTTATCTTTTAGGCGTGGGTACAAGGACCTGCTGTAGTTCGTGGATTATTAACATTACGTTTTATACCAATGAAAAGATGAAATGTTTAACTCCTGGAAACTGAGTGAATGCTCTGCATTTACCTTTGTGTGATTCTGGTATAAATTTCCATATATTTAGCTTGCCATGGTAGACTAGTTTGAGAATGTGGAAAAATGTCATCTGACACGAATTATTCGGCGTCAGCTTGTTGCCATCTTTGTTCAGCTTCACAACAGGAAATGACATTCTGCAGTCAGCTGCATCGGTTTGGCGTCATAAATTACCATAAACGTTTTGCTCCAAACCAGCAAGAATGATCTACCAGATTGTCCCTCGCTTACAAGTAGCTGTGAGGCGTCAGGTCCTGCTAAAGTTCTCAACAGTGCCTGAGTGATTTATGTACGTGATATATTTAAAACGTTAATTGGCTAATCCACAAGGAGACAATGATGAATGAACTTTTTTCCAGCCAGAATTCCTCATATGTGTTTGTTTGTTTGAAAGGTCAAAAGGCGCTACCTGCTAATCAAACGATTTAATGTATGCATGCCACGTACAGCTTATTGGCTCATACCATCATATGTTCGCTTAAGTGAACAAGTGGACAGTTGTTGACATTAAATTTAGTAGCTATTATGTAACTAGCGTTACGTATATTTGAAGTAAACCAAAAATGATGTGTAAGATGTTTACCCCTGCAATTTTTCGTTTGGTCACGTCAGTTAGATACACAAAATAACAGTCGAACAGACAAAAGGCTATGTGTACTGATTCAAACTAAGGGAGTATGTTTAGTTCCTAACCAATTTTTGGTCTCAGAGTCACATATAACAATTTTGAATATTTGATTTTTTTAAATTTCGCTTACTAACAGACAAGAGAGACCAAGAAATGGGGTAGGTGAGGTTGCAGACTGGTATCAAGCAAAGGAGAGAGTGTTTCGGATGTCGAAAAGTAAATGAATTTAACACAAAGTGGTCAGTCAATTCCTACTGGATTTATACGAAGCAGCTAAAGACAAGGGTACTATTAACACAGTGGGAATATGTGGAAAACAAAGAGAACTCGACCATAAAGAAATGAAAAATCCGGAGTAAAAATACAATTATTGTCAGCCCCTGCATAATGGAGTACAGAGGTGATGCTGAGTTCACTATCATCTGCTCTTGGACATGCAAAGTTGATTTATTGGACTGTATGACTGGCACCTCAGAAGAAGCTAAAGCACGGTTGTTTACAGTCTGACAAACGTGGAAAGCCTCCGAAAAGGCTTCTGCATATTCAAATTTGAATACGTGATTTGGTATGGAAATCTTAGCCGTTCCCGTTTTTGTATTCGTAAGCCATTTTGAGATCTTTTACAAAATTCGTATATATGTTGTCTGTATTGTACGGTCTAGGTACTGCAGTTCGCAAGTACAGACAAATTCGTGAATAATGTTTGATTAAACGAGTGTCGGCGCCGAAGCTTTCCTCAGAGTTGTGAGCATGCGCGTTTTTCAGTAAAGTGCAAGAAACCTAGCTGAATTATATGTGTGGTTCAGTACTGACTTCAGTCTTCGTCCCATCAAGAGTGTTACATCACCCTCAGTGGAAGACAAATAATGACACACAGGTTTGGAGAGATATCACTGTGACGACTAATCCGAAGCTGATCGTAAGATTCCATTGTGAATCAACTGACCGCATTGTGTCTACTACATTTGCTTGTCGATTAGTTAGGCGTAACATTTGAATCCCTTACTCAGCCGCATGTTAGCAGTCCGCGTATCCTCCAAATATTGCAATGCCTATCGGTTTTCTTCATCCTACGAAAAGGCCTAAATATCCAAATTTGTCATACATGCACCGAAAACCGATCCATTATCGCTAACCAGACAAACTCTACTAGGTTGCGTGTACACATGCAGTCCTGTATCCATTTGTTTATCATTTCGTGTGAGTGATTGAAGAGGATGAGTGAAATTTTGCTCAAGTAAACATCTGTCCAACTTCCTACAGGGTAAAATATATTGTCTGATCTATGCGTGTCGTAAAAAGACCTCAGAATCAAATAGTCTTCCACGAAAGCTGATGTTCACTATTTTGCACATATATGCTGGCACATTTCACTGACTTTACTGTTCTGCCCCAAACTACTTGAAAAAATCGATAAAATATTTGGACAGGTTTACCTGCTACGATGCAGCAATTTGTAGTGTGGCGTAAAATGAACGTGAAATGGGTTTTAACTTTTGTGGCGTTTGTCTTAGACTATTTTGCACAATTCTCCATGTAAACGACTCAAATATTTTCATAGGATTTAAAAAGAGGCATTTAATTTCAAACGGCGCAGTGGATATTCATTACTTTTCGCACGTTCCGTGTCGTTGTACTCAATATTTCAGTAGGCAGGTAGGAAGACAAGGCTAATTCGAGCAGACAAAATACGAACGTAGCGCCTATCTGAATAACGGTTACTTCCGGAGATAATCATTGGTTTTGATAAAAAGAAACATTTCACGCGGACAAACATTCCACGAAGTAGGAGGTCGCACAACACCAACCGTGTTTAGGTTAATGTGTGTTGTTTTCAGTCAAACTTTAGAAAAATGTGCAAGTGTATGCTATTTCATGAAACCACATTAAATGTCGTGTGGTTTGAAGAAAATGCTATCATTTTTGGTGACAATGGAAATTCACAAAAAATTAAACATTTGTGATTCTTACAAACTCATTGAAGATTTGCTGATTGAGTTTTTATCAGGCTAATATTTCTTGTAAATAGTTTAACACATGAAGGAACCGAAAAAAAGCGTTACTACAACGAGGGCTCCTAGAAATTATGTTTGACTTGGCTTGCTTTGTACTGTACCATAATAGTGCAGCATCCTCGCACCCTAATTGTAGCGCTTATTCTGATGAAGTCCAGACCATTACTTTGTAATGGATTCTTCAGTCGATTGAAACACGTTCGTTATCAATGAATTGATAGGTTAAATCTCGCATATTAAGGAATATTTTTAGCACAACGCAACACAGAACATTCGCTTTCAACAGTGTTGCCCCGCAAATGTTGTCAGCGAGAGTTAACTTCAAGGTCTCTAATGGCAGTCATTAGTGTGATATTACAAATGACCCGTATCTCATACCCTTCAGCTAGTACATGAAAAAAACAGTTGTACTCGCACCCCCGGAAACATGGTGTGTCGTGGTCTGGTATGTTTAGCGATGGAACAGAGTGAAAGAACCACATACCACGTTGACTGCTACACCACAATGGTGAAGACACCTCCAAAATACTGAACTACTGCTAACCGCATTTTAATGAATTGTCCATGGAAGCACATTTAGACCATACTTCAGGTTTAGTCGTTTGTCTGATATCACCTGCATCGCAACCAATGAAAACTGTCGTTCATCGATAGATGCAAACAATTCGAACTAAGAAGTTTTCCAACGGTGATTGTGTAACTTCAGTATTCTTCGTACGTTTATCAATCTCCTTGTCATGACCACGAAATAGTCATTAAAAAATGTTTAACCTATGGTATGCCGAAGTGTCTTCTGAAATCTCACTAAATAGCGCGACTGTTCAGTGCGAATACTTCAGAAAATTGAAGTTTCTTTAAAAAATCATCACCATGTAACACAGTAAGTTTACGTTAGCCTCAGAAAAGCCAAACTCGATCAACGGCTCAAAGAGGAGACAAGTTTAATGCTTCTACAGACCTGTGCTTCCTCACTGTTGTCTTATGAGAATCAATCCAAAAATTGTTTGTCTTGTTGAGACTGTTATCCGTTTGATTGGTTAACTCTTCAAAAGCAAACATATTGTGGTATGCATAAGCCAGTTTTGACCAACAAAACACCACTACAATTGAACACGCACTTAGCAATATGAACTCAAGCAGGCTAACAATCAAAAATACGACCTAAGCAGTCATATGAAGAGCAAAGTTCGACAACATTAGGCTTAGGTAAGATAGCTGTTACCTTTATTTAATTGCAGGTCAAAATTATTATCCAACAGAATCATCGCATTTTCTCTGTGTAACCATTCATGTGCGACAGACGGTTTCGTTCATCCTTAGACCGAAGAACACAGTATTTATTTATTTCCATTGGTGATGACTCTGGACTTCGGCTGATAAGGTTATCAGTCTGGCAACCTTTGTATAGCGATAAGCAAACCGCAAGTTCTGTTTACATTTAGAAGTGATTTAATATCAAACTGCCAAACATGGACCACCATCTTGTCTATGGTTCTCTGATTCCTATTTGCTAGTTTCGTTGTGTACCTCTGTGCGAAAAGAATTCTTCGTGCCTCGTGATACTCAATCTCAAATCAACATTCTGTGTGCACAAACAGAGTAAAAGCAAGTTACAATTCGAAACACCTATGTCCCCAGAAGTTAGAACACGCAAGTAAAATTACACATGTATTCTTCAGTGATATTTCGACTGGTCGCGTCAGTTGTAATATATGGACTATGATCAGTTGGCATGCCTTGATTCAAGTAAGCCTAAAATAAGAATGAGTAAAAGGTTGCAATAGGAATGGCACATAGAACTGGTCACGTTCGAATGGATCGTCATTTGTTAAAAACAAACAATTCAAATTTTTCGACAGGACTAAAGAGATTACCAATGCAGATGGCTGCCCTGCCTACCGAGGAACGACCACAGCAACCCCCTCGCCACAATTCTATCTTATTTACGAAAGCACTGTACTTGTGGAGCTAAGTACGTCGGCCATACCGTGAGAACGCTTTAGACGTGTGTTTCGGAGCACATTTCAAATTGGCTAGAGAACTATAAGACCGGCGCTGCTCAATATTCTACCACAAGATGTCTGGATGAGATTGGACGTGAAATTCAAATTAAAAAAACTTTCGCTTGCTTTATCGCCCATCCGGTAGGCATACTGTAACTTTTGCTGAAGCTGTTGCGATATACCGTTAAAAACTGTCACTTTGTGTACAGAAGCGAATGACAGTTAACTTAACAATACCATGGTGTTAAAGTTTTTTAGTCATGAGTTTGTGTTAATCGTTGGTAATCGTTTTTATAAATAGTAGGATGTTTTAGTTATGGTGTTTGCGTAGGTAAATTTCTTTCTCTTGCCTTAATCCAACTCTTGAACTACTTATTAATTTCTGTTCATTTCCGCGCAACCCAATGTTAGACCGATGCTGTCTACATTGACAGTCTCTTCAATGCTGTTAAACAAAATTGAAATTTTCGTTTTTAACGCATGGCGGTCCATTCGAACGTTACCAGTTTTGTGTGCTATCCCGGTTGCAATCGATGATTCATTCCTATTCTACACTTATTTGAATCAAGGCGTGCTAAATGACTATTGTCTGTATATCGTAGCCGACGCGATCGGATGAAATGTCTCTGCAGAGTACATCTTACGTAAGCCTATTTGCGTGGTCTAATTTACAATTTCAGGTTGACATAAATTCCTCTATCACAAGCGATGCTCATAGAATTGATTACCGAATGGATATGACCAGTGTCTCTTAACGTAATAGGTAACCTGTTCTATCTCTCAGCCAGATTACGTCTACTGGTTGAGTTCAAACTAAATTGAAACTGGTCCTGAAGTATTTGTTTCAGAGTCAGTATCAAGAAACATTTCGAACGCTATTTCGGGCGTTTATAACCTTAGGCATTAGATTTCGGCAGTCTGCGATGAACTGTGTCCATCCACAGTAACGGGGTGTACAACAAATTGTAACTCAGTTATATGGTTATTTCTCAGTTACGTAGTTTATAAACATTCCTCTGTTCAAAATGAAGTCACTCCGCCTTCAGAAACATTAACAGTGGTCACATTTGCATAATACTAAATATTATATGAAGCGCATGAGACATTCCAAGCTCGCTTATATTGCACCAGTACACGATCAGTTTCATATTCGTTAGGGCTTGTTAACTAAGAATGTTCCTAAAAGAACTTGAAAACAGACTCCTTGTCATAAATAAAAGCTGTTGGGTGGCTACGATAATTAACAGTTCATTTCCGTGACGTAATAGGCTTTAAAGTATACATTATGGAGACAACGTGGAAAAAAACCAGGAGAAAGAGGTTGCGCAATGATCCATCAGGAAAAAGGAGTACGAACCCTGTTGTGGTCAAAGAAATGTAGCCGGCTATCACATATGGCTGAATGGCGCTCACATTTTACGTTCGCTTATCATGCTAATCTTCTTGAATTTTCGTGGACTGTTAGCAGTTTTATGATTAGGTAATTTAGGAGGTTATTGTTACATAAGCGACCATATTACACGACCAAAATGAACATTAGTTCTTTTACAGAACCAACTAGTATGCGAGTGCCAGAAGCCAAACATGTAAACCTCCCAAGCTGGAAACACATAGTTAAGATGAGCAAAAATATGAACATTCTACAGCCACAAACACATAAATGTGTGCCGAACATTCAAATAACACTGCGTACTGATTGGTTGTTCCTATCGAAACGGAGTTAGCTCACTCACATGACACACCAGGTGGATGAGCATATTCCGAAACCTGTCAGAATGAGTCGATCCAAACTTGACTTTCTTGATAACGAATAATATTGATCAGATTTTGCCACAAGAATATACTGGTTGTCATCCGATCCATAAAGTCGTACTCAAGAGCAATCCACTTTGATTGGTCAGGTAGCAGTGGACAAGAGGACAAATGCTCGATATGACAACAGTGTACTTCTCTTGTGTGCTTACTCTAAAATCGGCACCTTCTAAGCGATTCGTCACTTTTGCCCACCACAGCGTATTTTAGCCTGATAGGGAATGGAACCGGACACCTCAGTAGCGTTAATCAAATCCCATAGACTGGGTCGATAGTTGGCTAGTAATTAATCTGAAAATTAGAAATATGGTTGAGTTAAAACATTTCCATCAAAAAGTAGCCAACTGTTCGAAACAGGTTAAAATCCGTCGCATTTTAAAGCTCTATGCTGACAGTTTACAGAGATCGTCTTTTGACTCCTATTAATGCTGCCAAAAACTGATTGACCAACCTCTACCGGTTTTTTACTTTACATCAAGCACTTAATTTCGCCACAGATTTGCCACTCAGATTGATACACTGCTGAATAGAGTCAAATTGGAACAAACTGCTTAATTCGTCGATCTTTGTTGAGGACGGTTTTTGGTGTGCAGAAGTTTTTAGATGCCCAGAGATAAGTACCGTTGAATTCTTGTAGACTGAAAATGGAGCAATATTCAAATGCCTTTACAATAAGCTGAGGAAACTTGGTTACCAAGATGAATTGGAATTAAACCCTCCTATCTAGACACAGTTTTAAATAACATTACCTCGGTTATGGAATGAACTGCTAACAATCCTTCTGTTTTCAAATGAATACACTCACTGGGTCTACGAAACAATTTCAAGTAGATGAGCTGTTAGAGTCGATTACATTTTGACAACCTCCTTTCGCTGTTCTGTGAAACCAATTTCTTAGAATTATTCAAAGCTTTGTCCATGATGAACCGTTCAACAATTAAAACACATATAAGAAACTATTTTGACAATTTCAACATAGCATTTAAGAAACCATGTAATGAATTCTCAGTTGATTTTGGTGGATTTTCATTTTCATTTCAGAAACATAAAAGGGAACGAATTTGACAATTCTGATGAGGATGAGTGATGTTGATAGGAAAAAGCCAGTGTGTCTCAACTGCACGCAGCGCACTTACCTGAACCCCTTGTATAGCTTACTTGAATCATAACCAGTGGAATGAAGTATTATCATGCTGAACTTGATTGAGGATGCATACCTTGGCATTTGAGTACATTCAAAAACAAGTTTCGAATAAGAACCTAGTCTGCTGGGACATCATAGACTTTTGAAAATTACACTGTAATTCGTTGCCAATAATGTTCACCGTCTCTTATCGCTCTTAACGAAACGCACGACTCATTTCCTTAAATAAAGCGAACGGTGGGCCTTATTCAAATCATGCAAATTACACTCTTGAGTATAAAAACCTGATTTTACTCTCCTGAGTACAAAATAGGCGAGGTGATTTGCAACTCTCAGTCTTAAAAACCACATGAACGCACTTGGCACTGTTGCAAAGCCGGCTGCTATCGGCTAGAAAGCCTAGACCAGAAATAAGGGAGGGTACGCGCCTAATTTCTTGAGTTTTCTGCTTCCATTGCTTGAGTACCTCTACTGAATACCACTCGTTTTTTGGAATAATCGTTTTCACACAAATCCTTCGCATCCACCACGGCTTCACTTGATTGGACAGCACAGCTCGAGAGCTGCATACACAGGGACAAAAAATGAATGGTGCTCCTAGTATGAATTCATCTCAAAAAGATAGATTAATCTGTTATAAAAAATGGCCTTTTGGTCGACTAGGCCTTTACCACTGTGATTTACCCGATCAAGGATTATCAAACCTGTCACACTAATCAATAATAAGAGCTCATTGTTCTTCGATGACGTCCGAGAATTCCAGCTTGAACTGACTGAGGAAACCTACTTGGATAACCAATCTCCAGGATCATTTGGTGCACTTTAAATGGGGAACTAATGCAGTTGGGTGACTGAGATTATGTGCCAATTTTCAGAGCTCCTAGCATGGTTTCGTAGCGCAGCTGATAGAACACTTGCCGCGTTTTGTCATGTTGTTTCTGTTCTTTCTCGAATCCAGCCTAACTTCCTGTTTTGCAAACGAGCGCCCTATAATAAATCGTCTATAGATCTTCAAATGCAAAAACATGAAAATTGACGCGGTGGTTATCGGACAACAAGCAACATGGAATACAGTCATTCATCATTAAATATTCTTCAAACATAAAACGATGCTCTAATCAACAATGACTGCTCTTAACGTTTTTGCTAACGAACAGTTTAATGCGCCTCGCAATTAAGAAATCCTGCACTAGGTTGCTTCGTACATGAAACAGCATATCACGTCTCAGAACTGCCTCATTCTTCTTAAAACAAACATATACATACCTCCTCTTAGTCGTTCGAGACAAATGAAGAGTAGTGATGAATTGCTTTTGAAAACATAACTTGAGTTACTGTTAACTCATTTACGTAGTTTACCAATATTTCTAGATTTTCAGTCGCTAGCATTTAACTAGAAGTCGGACGAAGATGTGTTAATGTGATTGTAACTTGTGCACCTTAATTACGGGAGAATGGAAACGTAGCCGTCCGCGTTCGTTGAGCGTCATCCACCGCTGGACACATCTATACTTCTTACAGCCACAATGGCTCGTGTTATTACCTCCGAGTCGTAAACAGAATGGATATGAGAAAACATATAATGCGTTGTGCTGACGCTCTTTATTGAGTAATTTCTTTGATTAAGTCGCAACGAGTTAACCAGGAGTGGTAAAGGTTTTGCAAAGTTTCTGTCCTCTGAGACAGCCTTTATTGAGCGATTTAAATCAGAAAATCTACATTTACTTTGACTTATACTTTTGAAACCAGATCCAACCGTTTTTCTTAACTTTTAATAAAACCCTTCCGAAAACTGCAATGAAATTAATGTATCTGATGGACACCTAGTAGCATGCCGCTTCTTTTTTGTTAGGTTAGATGCAGTCGAATGAATCGCGATGGTTAACCTAAGTTCGATGCACTACATACACCTTCCATGATAACCATGAATATGTCAAATGTGCTGATCACCTCCTTAGTGTGCTATTACCGTCGCAGTTTACCTACGGACTTCAGTGAGTCCACAACGATTGGTAAAATCCACTTACAAATAAGCCGTCATGTTCAGACTTCAACACTTGCCGTTCAGGTAGGAGTCTGTATCACCGAGATTCGTCGAGTGTAGACCTCTGAAGAGCGACAGTAAGCACAAAAGCAATCGAAGCTCCGAATAAACTTTTAATGTCACATACTTATTACTCTTGTCACCATATTTTGTACATTTTCAACCACCCGGGATCTTGAGGTGCACTAAACTTTTGCATATTTCTTGCATAGCATTTATTGTATAGCCGTCTTGGGACTCTAATGTGTCTTACGGGAACGATAAAAATAATTTTTACTTGATGAATTATCTTTAAGTATAGGAGTTTGAGTCGACCTACGTTTTGTGAAAGTTGATTTGGTATACTTTCACTGCTAGTACGTCCTAGATTGATCATAAATACGTTGCAAATTTGTTACCCAAAATGGCAACTTCCGAAGGAAACGTGACATAACCTACTTTCTTGGCAGCTCCTAAGACTCATATTATTGAAGTAACCAGTTCCTAACGTTTTCTATAAAAGGGCGCAGGTAAACCGTTGAAAGATTGTTCTGTCACAACAAAACTCATTCGGCTTTTGTTCTGACTCCAACGTGTATTTGTAACGCAACTACAACATTTCTCACCGCACATAAACCATTCCTAATCGCTTAGACATCTTATCTGATTGCATAAGACCCTGCCATATGTTTAAGGTCGACAGATGCACCCGAGCAGATAATGACGGCTGAGGATGCAGAATTCCTTGTTGCAGTTAAAGGTCACTAATAGCTCCATGGAAGCCAATAGATGAGATGGCGCTTTCGGAGAGGTCAGCCAGTCTGGCTTGACATTTAAATCACTAGTGCATTTGCCCCTTAGAGATAACAAGGAATTGTATAACATAAAACCACTAATACCTGACGGTTGTTGAATGTTTAATTCTTGTATTCTTGCTCCTCGGGGCTTTAGCTTCATTTTGGCAAGTTCAGAACACATGATGGCTATTTCGTCTAAGCAGAAGTGGTCTGGTGAAACGCATACATATATAAACCTGAATAAACGTGATATTATTTCCCAATTGTTCTGCTGATTTTAGCACCTCTACCGCTTAGCTGTCTAGTACAACCAGCAGGTTCAGAATCGAACTTTTTCAACGGTTGGTTGACATCTTATGGTCCCCCAGGTCATTATTGTTCTTATAAAACATTTCTTTTCATACTGGACCAAATACAAGGATATGTTGGGTATTTTTCCTTGGTGTACTATCCTGTAAAAGGCGTTCAAGTTTGACTTTCCCCTGTTGAACGTATTCCCGTTTCCTACCAAAATCTATCAAGCGAAACCGTTAGTGGGATTGGGCTCTGTATGTCTGACATATTTGCGTGCTACAATCACTTAGCACAGTTACCTAGTACAGTTACCAGTTTTACAGTTTCAGTTAACGCCTAATCTTTCAATCAAAGTGTGACTCTGTTTTCGAGGTTCGACTTCATGAAGTGAGGTCTACATGGCTAGCCTACAGTGCTTTAATCTCAGCTCGTTAAACTATCTTGGAAAAATGTTAGAATTTAACCATCGTTTTCAATACTAAACGACTTCTTGTTTGTAAATGCTTCCTGTATATGAAAAGTAGGAGCTACATTCGCAAGTATCAAAAAGTTAACTCCGTATATATAAAACGAACAGATAAATATTGCTTCTTCATTAGACCAAAACTTCTGTTCGAGTGGAAGTAAAGTCAGCCAATTATACTGACGTCAAAAATGATTTCGGAGTAAACGCTCTTCCAAAATTTGAACGGCAGTTTCAACCTCAAGTCAAACTGTACCGGTCGGAAAAGCCAAACACGAAACAAGAAAACGTCTATCTGCAAACCACACTCAGGAGCAATATACGAAGGTTTTATCAATCCGCATACAAGTGTTGATAAACAGATGAAGAACCTCTTCTGAACTAAACATGTGATGGCAGAAATCTACTCACATTCGAAGAAGAAAACCAAAAACAACGGCCGAACCCCACCACATAACATCTGCCACCCTTGGCTTTGAAATTGTACTGATTACCCCGGGAAATACAGCCTTGTGGATGTTGAAGCACCCATCCGTCACAAAGTTGTCAGATACAAAAATGTCCATAAATTCCCGCAACAACATGCTATGCAAGTCTAAAGTCAACCTATCGTATCTTTTCTTACAGCCTTTAGTTATGTCATGTTTAAGTCACTCTCAAATTTTCAGCAGTATTAAATAAAAGGTCGTTGTTTCGCGCGTCTTTATTCAAATTGCGTAGTTTATTTGAACTGAAGGTTATACATTAGTGCAATTGCAACGAATCCTGATTACAAGCAAAGTCACCATTCTTCAAACGCGAACAAACCACCTCCTATCCCAGCGTATGAGACGCCATCTGGTCCTATCAATCTGTTCCGTGTGTATTATCTAAGTTCTGAAAGTATTAACAAAATTACATCGTTACTTTGGTCTTCTTCAAACTTGTTGTTAAAACTAAAAAGCGGTTCGGAAATTTGCGAAGGAAATGCTCTGGCAGGTAGAGGTGGTTACTGTTTGACCTTCCAACTTTATGGAATGTTGCTGATGATTACCGCCTACCCATCACAATAGACAACCAGATAAAAAAATTGATGAAACTCGACGTCAGATCTATTACTTAAACTTGATTGATTGCAACAATTCTTTGTCTTGACTCTTCAAACAATCACGTTTCTGAAATTTACTCGCAGCATACAAAGAACAGATGTCATTGTGTACGTGTCCCGTAATGGGAATTTCCAAACTAGCATATTTTAGCGCAACCAACTTCGTCCGTCTTCGAGCTCACTCAGTGAGGATGCAGTCTGTCAAAAAAACAAACAAATTTCGCTGTACAAATTAATTTTCGGTTGAGTAATCAGCAGCTCATCACACCGACTGTACTCTGTCCCCATACAGAGATGTTAATCACCTCTACTTGCAATGTGGTTTGTTTCCTTAGACCACAAACACGTGGACAGACGAGTTTGACAGCCGTGGGAAATGCTTTGGATATACACATTGTTTTGGTTAATTACAAAATAGAGAAGTTTTTAATAATATTCGGAATTAAGTTATGAAAGAATATTTAAATCACCAGCTAGTTTTTATCGTGATGTTGATAAATACTGGTAAGGAGTGGTAGATTTGTGATTTACATTAACTGGACATCAGTCACAAATGATTGTATCTTCCGAATTCTTAGCCGGATCCCTTTGAAAAATCGCTGTATTCGAGTCCCACTCTAGTTAGTGCTTTCTAGTAGTGCATGTCCTTGCTATGGCCGGGAACTACATTCTGCACAGGCTTTCGTGAGTCAGTCGTGTTGATCATCATACTACTGAAATCACAATATGCACGGTTAGTTCTTGAAAGCGGATCCAGAGGTAAAATCCTCGGTCGTGGCAGAAATATACACCAAGGACGGACTACAATAACGGCAAAACTCGAATACAATGCTTCTTTTATATTATGTTTGAATCTTCTCCGTTTTCAATACACTCTTTAACCATTTCTACCAGATTACCCGCATCTTGAACTAACTAACTTTCCCCGTCCGGAGACAACATAGCATGAATAGGCCCTCGCGTTTTTCAACCTACTAGTCCTTAATCAATTTCTTAAGCTGGACACGTCAACAATTAAACTGGACACTCATCACAATCTTAAATTCCGATAGCCCACAACGGCGTATGTGGTTTCGGTGACCAATAGATTATCGACTGAAAATATAATATAGATTGACAAGCTATCGAAATGTACCGAAATACTTGATTGCTAAAACACCAAATATTACTTGAAGTCTCATGAAAAAGTAAATCGAACTCGTCCAGTTGTCCAGTGATTACGAGTATTCTAAAGGAAATGTTAGCACAAAACAGATAAACGGCTGTTATGAACTGAATAAAATTCAATTGATATATGAATTTACGCCATTCAGCTCGTGCCTGTTGTTGGCCTCGATATGAACACTGACGACCACTAGGTTATGATAATCTGGGAAACAGGAGGTAATGCAGCACCACATGGTCCTGGAATAACCGAAGCCACCGTAAACCGTAAACCTATTTCTGGCTTATGGAGTCACTAGTTCTAAACTCCATTCAACAAGGGTAGGACGCAGATTCAATTAACTCAAACGGGTATCCAAAGTAGCAGTTGCACCGAAAAAGACAGAATAATATCCTGGTATATCTTACTAACTGTCTGATAAAAGCCTATCGCAAACGAGTGTGAAGTGTTTCACCAGTACACAGTAATGCTCTCAGAATTCTGTGCCATTCACTTCACTTATCAATAACATGGTTCTCAGGTTGAGTGCTTCAGTGCCAAACTGTTCATTTTCCTTAACGGCTGACTGCAGAAAATTTTCAAGAATGCACATGATATCGGCAGTGAATCACTATTTTTCTCCACTTATTTAAGATGCTCACATAAACATGTTAACTACCCGACATGACAATCAATATTCACACAGCACCCTCTCTTCAGAACACACCAAATCCCTCATCTTGGTATGAAAATGATGCTATGCTCTGTCATGTTGCTCACTAGCTTCTTAGCATCATTCAGCTGGTCAAATATAACCAAAGATTTCATCAGAAGTCAAAACGTGGTGAACAGACTGATTCATAGTTATTCATCTTTAAGCCAAATAAAACTCAAAACACACAGCTGTCAAGCCAAAAGTGTATGAAAACTAGCATGGTGTGATTCTGACATTATTTGGATATTGTTGACACCGTCAATGCGATGCCGGGTCACTAGGTTCAACAACGGCAGAGCATGGATGCTTGAGAGAGCAGCGCGCACAGATTAGTGTTGTGCATTCGGATTTTGACAATCTCGGCAGAAGTCGGGACACAACATTTGGCGTCTCTGGTGTGACTAAGTGCGCCGCAGTAGATGCGATTTTTACACTCACTGTGTGATCCGAGACAAGCAGATGTGTGAAAATTGCGCTCCAGATCTTTCGTAGCTGTCCGATCGTGAGCGAAGCAGATTTTTGCCTGCATATTCTCTCTGACGAAAGCTGTGTTATGAGATCGATGTAATGTGCCCCGCAGGAGCGAGTGCACGGCTGCCCACTCAGTGGGTGTGTCACCTAAGTTGCTGGTGAACAACCAGACGGTGGCTGGTTGATAGTAGCAATGGGGCGAATTGCGTATGCTTACTGAGATGGCTGGACAGGATTATCGGTTGAGTTTACCCCCATTTCAAAACTGCTCTCTAAATTGAGCCCAAGGTTTTCACCTTTTTGCGCTAACTCAATGAATACCATCTTTTTCTGTACCCTAAATCAAGCTTTTTGATGAGTGGTGACGTTTGTTTTGGTGTCCATAGCAGTCAAGCAGTCCTCATTTCGAATGGGTAAAAAATCGCAAATCTTACGAACTTCGAATTCTCTATACTTTATTTTCGTCTATATGAGATATAAACTGTCTACTGATCTGCCTTACCGTGCTATAACTTATCTGCAGGGTTTACTTCTCTGACGTTTCTCGTTAACTAAAACTGTTTTCTAAATTTAGCATGTCTACAATCTAAATATAGTCGCAGCAACCAGTTAACACATTAATACAACAGGAACGCCAACCTAATTACAGATTCAGTGCATCGTTTGCCTCAAACATGACGGTGTGGATTACACGAAAACTTACTAAAATGGTAACAACCATGAAACGGGACGGATGTTTCCGATTAATTGTGACGAATAGACACATTCAACTCACACCATCTTAACATGTAAAAACTTATGTGGTCATAGTAGCAGAAAAAAATTACCTCAAGATTCAATACAGAACAGCAAGCCGTGAATGCAAGTTCATCATACAGTGGAAAACTCTCCGGATTAGCAATTTGACAAAACATTCAATAACAATGGATTTTATTCCTTTCCGTGTATGGTGCTGACTAGATCCAATTAAAATAAAACAGCACTCAGTCAGCCCGCTGGTGGCCATTTGCACCAGATATCTGGAAAATCAATTTCAAACACTTCTGGGGTCACAAGGAATGTCTAATTGATTGCGCATCAATCACAAGTAGCTAGATGATCTTAGCTAATGAATAATGAATAATGAATATTCGTGACAAGCAAACAACGGACATCACACTCACTTGCACACATCAAGTAAAAACCATGTTGTTGATGTTAAAACCCTTTGTGGACGCCGTTTGTCATAACTGAACGATCTCCCATAGTTTCTTGTTCATTAGGAGAATGGTAAATTTAGGTATGGAGTACGATAGTGCACGTTATACTGACAAACAATACTTTTTCGGTGAACAATATAATAATATTCCTCAACCTCGTCCCTCACCATAAAGTGCCATTACTTACTTCCAGACATTCACCCAAATGCAAATTGATTATTTAAAAAAAAGGTGTTCAATCAACATTCGACACATTTCTCCAAAATTTTTGTCATCATATGCAAACAGAGTCGCAATAGTCCGGGTTCGTCACAGTTTCAAATAATCAATACTCAAAAACCATTTTTTTATTGGCTTCTATTGTTGACACAAATTTCGGAAATGCAGGTGATGAAATACTCACGAGTTTAAACAAAACATTCCTTTTCCCACTATGACTACCGCTTTTCATCAAGTGTTAAACTTTAGGTAGATTTTTAATTAAGTTTTGAAATAATTGTGAACAACCTACATCGAATCTAGATTGGTTTAAAACAAGGCGTGAAGCATGCTTTGATATTATAAGTAGACAGTCAGAGGATTAGAACACTCAGTTACGAATTCAACTTACATCTACTTCATCGAACTGGAACGCTTTCATCGTAAATAATCAGTGGCCGACAGACCAGTAGGACTAAGATTTTAAGAAACACTATGCTTTACCAAGGAGACCATGAGCAGGACGGCCAACAAGTGTAGCACAGTTGTCTACACTGGCAAACTCCTGTTGCTCACTCGGTTCTTAGTGAGACAGTCTAAGCTAGGACCTACGCTAAACTCTGATCTTATTAAGCGGGTTCACAATGAACCGCCATGGTTACTGGACCACAGTTAGACAGGTTTGACTTTACCGTTGCAATTCTTGAGAACGTCGAACTAATTGGAAACTGAGGTCAACGAAGTTTACGTTCAGTCACTCACACTAGATAGAAGCAGTAGGTAAGTAAATTTATGGCTTGCATTTTGCAGTCAGCGATTAGTGGTTAGGTAATAGAATTATTGAAGTGATCACTTGGTTTTTGGATCACGGTCAACCAGTAAGACTTGCTCACTTGAGTCAGTCTTGTTGGAACAAACGTGAAGCTCGTTGTGCTCGATACGATAGCGTTGTTAGGGATGTGGTCGAATTCTTATGTGATCTTTGTTTGACGGTCTTTGAAAGACTACAAATACCAAAGAAAACCTAGCTCATCAAACCTGACGTGATTGCGGCTCATGACGTCAAAGGTGGGATATTTTACATTAGCGCAGTATATAAATTCCAAAGCCAGGCAGCCTGAACTTACAAGATCGGAACCAAGTCCCACGATTTTACTACTCAGTTGGTCCTCAACACCGTGATTTGTTGCGTGGATTTAGTCCTTCATAGTTTTGTGATTACTGCGTTACTTCGACTGAGTTACCCTTCCTCATGTAATGTCACATTTCGACTGGGACTGTCCACTCGTACTGTTTGCTTTGTGACGGTCACTACTGGATCAATGAGGGCTCGTCGGTCACTCAAAAGCTTACGCGGCTTTTGAATAATATTTCTATACAGTGTGGCGGGTTTCACAGAAATGCAAGTAGCAATTTTCGAAGTTTATATTAAAATGATTGCGATGCACTCCTTGTATGTGAATTTGGGGAGAATCCGGCTTTCAAAATTGTTGCAAGCAAGTTATTTGTTAGAGAGTTACTAGAAGGACATAGTCGTTATAGTCTGTACGAATGTTTGTGTTGTCTTGTTTTTCTAGATTTCAACATATGCTTCAAAATATGTTATCATATAAAATTCAATAATTCTACTGATTTCCGTACAGAGTAAACCAAGAAACTATTAATGTAACTTAACATCACCGGATAACATTCAGTTTACTAGGTGACATAGTAGGGCCAACGTAGCTGACCTTGTACTTATCACACCCATGCGTAATTTGTCACTAGTTGTGAACACTGTTGTGTGATTTTCCAGCGTTAGTTCTACCGTATAATTGCAGTTCCATACGGAGTGCCTGCTATTAAACATAAACGAGTTTCTTCGTGGAATGAAAGTTCCAGATGATTCCAGTGGTTTACGTTCAAGTCAAACAAAAAATAAGCCTAGAATCCTTCAAAACCTGCGCGAGCGTGACTAGACGTATTCGTGTGTGTATAACAGTCACTAGCGCCAGACTGACTGAAGTACGCTTCTCACTGTTGCTTAGCTGAGCTGTTCTTCTCTGGAAAAAAAGGCCACATACAAATTCGCCACATATTAGTGGGTTCCTTCTAATTGACTCGATTTTTGTGTACCTTCCGGGTACGACGGCTTTAATGAAATTAATTCGTCAGCGATAAATACTGGTTTGCTGTTGAAATTTTTTCGATCATACCCATTCCGCTCGCTGGGTACAAGTGCAATTGTGATAGCGCTCGACTAAGTCACTTAAGTCGCCTATTCTTATTTCATACAGATTAGTTTTTACAGGATGTGTGAAGAAGAAACCAAGTTTAGCTTTTGAGTATCTCACACATGATTGCGGTATATGAATACGAGAATGTCAAGCAGAATGCAATATAACAATGATACTAAACACGAAGTGTTAGAGAGTTGGTTACCTCTGATTTATTCAAGTTTGTTTGTTTACTTAGTTTTATCTTGAATCAGTTTTTCGGTTGATTTGTATTATACCACCGATATCGTTTATTTGATCATACTGTTTTCCTACGGAACATGTAAAATAGAAACTTAATGAAAGGCTGGATAACGGTCCATCGCTACTAAAAATTGAGTTGGATACGGTGTTCGGTTCATCGAAAAGTGAACACTGGTGTTTCTGTTGTTGGTTCGAATTCAGCCGAAGCCCTGACTTTTCACAGTTGGGTCTCACCCAGAAAAAGAATGTTAGGCACCGTCGACTCTATTGCCATCCAGCCACACAATCCGCTTATTTCTTCTTGCAAGCAGTTTTACAAGCTCCGAAATCAGCGTACTTAAGGATCACAGCAATGCATTCCATATCTATGTAGGTTTGATCCAATCTGTATATGATCATATGCTGGATTTCAAACTCATCGCCATAAATATGGGTGACTTCAAACTTAATTGCTGTAACTACAGATCGTTGACATAGGTGAAATTGTTTTGTAAAAGAGTGGCCTTTCAAGCAAGTATTATTTAGACTCTTAATGCTTAGATATTTTTCGGACATTAATCCTTCAGTCACACATGACAAGATATGACGGACAAACATCTTTAGAGATTCTTCATCACGTTAGTGATATCCAAAATAAAACAATTCGTGTTACTGCAAATTCCGTAATGATGGGTCAGTGAGAAATGCTTGATTCTATTATGTTCGAATTTTGTTGTTCAGAAGTAAAACGATCAGTCATTTTGAACTGTCGCTTTGAAAAGCTTGAGTTTTACACAAGTATTACCAAGTTAGGTACTTGTTGAATAGAAATTGCTGGGTACTTTTTAAAAACTATTATGAAAAACAGTTTCAAGCTTACAAATCAAATTGCAAACCTTCTCATTTGTTCTCACTTGGAGGAAGCATGGACATACAGTCAATTTAGTCAAGCAGTAATTGTTCCGCAAAATAAAACCAATTATCAGATCTTAAGTGAGCGTTTCAATAGCCACTTGTACCTAATTCGTTCTCTACCATTGATTGTGGGTAATTAAATTTTCAAAAGATCACATAAAAAACTCGCACTGTTCAACAAAGATAGTGAAGAGTGAGTTTAATTAACATATCTGACTCGAGTGGTGGAAGTTTAGAACCAAAAATACATTTTCAGTTTAATCTTAGGAAGTCAATTCACGGTTTTGCTAATCTGTGAGTCTCTTAAGAACACAGGTGTGTTACGGATGGAATTTTTTACTATTAATTATACTGTTATTGTCATTTATTATTAGCTACGAAAGTTACAGTGCAATTTTTTGGTTGGCCTTAATAAACAGGTAATGCGTACGACGTGCGGTAAGTTATGTATATGTGTATATTTAATATGGTAGTATCATCTGGATGAAACATTTTTGAAACGACTGAGTAAACAATCATCCTACCGTGTATATATATATATATATGAAAGGTAAATTTTGGCAGTTTACACAGTGGTAAATTGCACGATGCAACCTACGTTCAATATTGCAAGCCCTTTCAGTTTGTAAACAAACAGTAGATATCTGGTTAGTTAAACCTCGACAGTCCGGTGAATAACACCTTAAACGTATTACATAATTAAGTGTTAATTCCAGGAAACCAGGGTCAACTGTAAGTACGTGTGTTATTCTAAGACAGTTTGCATGCCTTCATGAGCGCATACCTGTTAGTAAAGCACTATCTACGCTCAGTAACTAACAGCTGATCACAGTGGTAGGCATGTAGGCTGTCTGATAGCTGGGCAATATCCTATCCCAACAAAAATCGCCAGCAGTGTTCCTATCGGAGAGGTGTTTCAAACCTCGTAGTTCTTCCACCTTCTGTTTTCACAGACTTAGTCGTTTCTTATATGGAAGGGAGTCTACACTTTGAACCGCTATATCTTAGCTAAAGGGATTCCACCTGAACGGAGTCGTAATTTTGCAATCCACTACAAATTAACATTGATGACTTTAAGTTATGAAATTCATGCACACACTGTTGATTACGAGTTTGAATGAGGGTCGATCCCTTAGAATGGTTCAGCACGCACCACTGAAATCAATACTGAAACAGAGTAGTGTGCATTGTAAAGTTTAGCAAATCGTAAATATAAATTAGCCCAGTAACACCTGCCCCAAATTTTGCTCACAAATGCCGTTAATTCTGTTTGGACTTTTGTCATTTTTGCATGCGATTTTGGGTTGTTGCACTGAGTAGACCACCGGATCACACTGTGCTTCAAAACAGTATGATCCAATTATTCTTTTTCAGGATTTTTCACATGTCCACCTGCTCTTCCCATTCAATCTCGCTAGGTGAAAATTATGAGCCGCTAATTGACCATCTGATTGGTTCACGAGTTAATAACCAAAGTTAAACGATGAAAGGATTTTCATTAGAACAGAGTTAGACAGGGGGGGTAGACGAAGGGAGTTGACGAACACTCGAACATAACAAAACACTAAGTTAGGCAACTCAGTGAACGCAACGACAAACCTTGAAGCTTAGCTGACCGACATCGTGACTTGGTGTGACGTTCTTGCAAAACCCAATTCGACATCAGATACCGAAAAACATATATTCACTTGACTAAGACCTCGATGGACCGCACTTCGTTCTTTGATGAAGAAAAATGATGTTGAGGAGATTTTTGTATAGGAAGTCAAGCCCAGGTTATAAAATATAACCTTCAGTCATGGTATCAAACAAATTTTCTGTAAAAAGCTGCATCAAAAGTACTACAAATCACGTGATCATTTTGGTTGATTGTTGAGAAGTCACACTGTTTTGAAAAAGAAGCGTATTACTACATACAGTCTGCATCACATCGAGATGATCGAATTCCACCGTATGATTCGGTGTCAATATGTATAACTGTTTTTAGACCAGTGACAATTTTATGTTGGTTTTCAATGTTTCCATGACAATCTTGTTGTAGAGGAAAGTGTAGAAAAGTAATTTAAAAGGAATCAGCTATTGACCATTTAAAGAATGGTGATACATTGCGCACACTATTTCAACAGTGAAAAGATTGCTGACAAAGAGAATAACCTTGACGATCTACAATTACGAAAAATGGCACAAAACATACGCTAGTTACCTGGGAGGTACGTGATAGCTTGTGTGAGATAATGTTAACCCACAATCATACAAATAGTCAATGAACGTTAGATCAACTATAGTCAGTAATGAAAATGCTCTCAGATCACTTTGGTTAAATGGCTTGCAGATTGCTCGTGCCTTAAAAACGAGTCTGCTTGATCACTGTGTTTAATTCCGTCCTTATCGTCTATCTGTTAAAAGTTGTTTATCTACTCAACGAAACAACTGGGATATAATAAAGCGGTTGATACGCTGTCGACCGATTTCATCACAAGCAACTCAACCTCCAAGGTTGATGAACGGTTGTAACTTCAGTCTATTTGTTTGTTTCATTTTTCGATTTGGTGCACATTCCCCGTACTTGCTATAGTCCAACGCGTACACTGACGACTCCGTCACATCATTTCCGCATTTGGTCTAAAATATGTCACCGTGAGCTTTTCTGTGAAGAATAAGCCATATTGAATTTACACTTGGTGATTATGGTATCTACACTTATTTGTAATAAACCCATCGTGATTAAACTGATAGTTTTTATCTAACAAAACCTGAGGTGCTTATATTTTGGTGAATACCCTTCGTACTAATTCTGAGAACATCAGCGGATTGAAACTGTGATTTTACGAGTCGTACGAGTA
Source organism: Paragonimus skrjabini miyazakii (assembly GCA_014338405.1). NCBI lineage: Eukaryota > Metazoa > Platyhelminthes > Trematoda > Plagiorchiida > Troglotrematidae > Paragonimus > Paragonimus skrjabini miyazakii. Next base: position 66,671 of record JTDE01004078.1, read on the forward strand.
GCACATAGACCTTCTGACAGCCAATGAAACTATCTATTTTTTACGCTGTCATAACGATACCGAAATAAACTTGCATACGTAAAAAAGGATTAACACCGAGGACGAAAGACAGCCCGAATTAACACGACAACAAAAAGTAACCCTATTCATGTCAGCCGGAGAATACTTCTCAATTGTAGCCCTAAGTATCTAGCCAAAATCCCCTGATTGTTCAAGTGAATCTGAGAACGGGTGTACTCTCGACGACATGTATTGACTGTGGCAGACTTGGTGCAAACAGTGATGACATCTTTCTTCAATCTGATGAAGTTTTTGAAACCCGGTTCCACAAACATTGTTCTATGTTCAACAACAATCTGTTGTGCAGTGAAACCTGTCATGGTGACTATCATTTCTAGTTTCATTATTTTCAACTCAACACACTTTCTACACTGTAACAAAGTCTGAAAACATCATTCATGACTTCCGTTTCGTGAGTCTTCATCTGCTTTTCATAAAACAGGTCCATGTTCACATGCAACCAGATTGTACGATAGTTTGTCCAGGAGAATGTCAAGTATTCAGAGTCTTCTCATCTTTTCTACTCGCATGTAATGTATTACTAAACTATGTTATCTGTGCATTAATCGGTTGACCAGTTTGTCTGAATGACCCAGCTTTAAGCGGAGTCACTAAACGATAATTACCTGTAAACAGAAAACATGCTGATTCGTGCGTTTAATTGGCCTTCAATGAATTAACGATTGGGTGTTTGCTTGAAGGGAACTGATAAAAATGCTAAATTGTACAAATGTGTAGGGTACAGTATTCGGAATTATCATCACTCGCCGTGTTGAAGGTCAGAAGCAGCGCAACCAAACCAAAGACCTATTCTACAAGAACGCACATCGCACTCCGCATAAGTTTCAGAAGAGATGGCGTGTGAAAAAAACATTTCTTCCAGCAAGAAACGTAGGCGGTAAACATCTTTGCAGATTTCGGAATAGTCGGCAACGTTTGTTCACCAAATACAAGATATAAGAATGATGACAGTTAAAAACTTTTGTTTGTCAAGAAAGTTCTGCCTGACAGTAAACATCATCTATAAGGCTAATCAAAACTTCCACTGATTTGAAAACAAGTCGGTTTCCCGCAAGCCGCGATTGCACCACAACAACTGACAACCAATGTTCGAGTCAATGGACAATAAATTCATGTCATAATAGGAAACTTCCAACAGTCTAGATTCTTTTATGTATATCTTGTGTGTAGCTGTCGGAACGCTGTTGTCCTCGGTGAACTAAACATCGAATGTAATATCATAATCTCAATGGAAGAGTACGTAATTCAAACCTGAGAGTATTGAGCGTGACATTTTGCTTTTCAAGAAGTAATGTTAGCTAACCCCGCGCTGAACAGTTACTTAGGTTACAATGAATGAATGCCATTCAGTATCTTATTTTGTGAAATGTTCGTGATGTTTTTTCAAGTCACATGAAGTCGTAGTTCTCCTTCTAAAAATAAATGTGACATCAATTGATAGTTTGAGGTAATGAATGCCGTATGTAAAGAATATCTTATTCCTCGTGAAATGTATCGGTAGTAATTTATTCTTTTTCGACTATGGTCATTTTAAACGTTCCGTTTTGTCCTGGAAGCATTCCACTGACGTCATATGTGTCCAGTATTGCTTAGTGTTGTGACTGTAAAAGACGCTTGCCCTGCAAACGTTACTACGCGAACTTCCGTACAGCATATTCATACATAGGACCACGAACACGTAGACTCATTTGCACGGCTGACGTGTATTCACACACATTGGTTAGCAGTACCTTGTCATTAGCCCTGGTGCCATTTTCCCAATAGTGTGTACACACTAGTCCGTTAGTCGCTTCTAGTCCTTGCTATTTAGTTCCCGAATGTACGGAGATTCCTTTGAGAGTAGTATACTACTCACAAACGAAGCTATCTGTTATACAAGATTGAATAACAGGTATTTCTAGCAAAGACGTATATCTACTATTATGAGGCACATAATTATTTTTCAAGACCGATTGCACTGGTCCCAGTCCTATGGAAAATTCAGTTAACCTCTTCCGACAATCAACACTGGACTCGACTTTTGCTTTCGTTGTAGTTTATCAGCAGTCAATACCTTTGCTATTACCTGGACTACAACTTCGGCGATGCATTTGTGAGGCGACCATGTTGTCCAAAGTGTCACTTACTTCACAGTATAAGTGACTGAAAGATTGCATGCAAACGTTCAACTACATTCGACTTATACTTCGTTCAAATTACTGGATCGCCTCAAGCGTAGACAAGGTAATTGTCCTGTTGTCTCGAAACAACGGTCCCACGACTAGGACTTCTTTTCGAGTTGAAATCCCATAAAGCACTAACTTCTGAGTGATGCTTTGAATACTGGTGATTGGTCAGAATTGTTATATTTCTCATAAATGCTTTTATGTCCACTTTCGAGGTGACAGGGCTACTTGAGCATTATGTGAAGTCAGTGGCGTAGTGGTCAGTATAGCTGCCTCAAAACTGTGTAGTCCGTGTTATAGCCTCGACCTTGACAACGAAATGCACTGGTGACGAACTCTAACAAGAACGAAACTCGGGTCTAATACTACTTTTCAAAAGGAGCCAACTGGAAAACCTAGGGTAATGTAGCAGTTTCAGTCACTTGTGAGTGGTGTTCAACTTATCTTGCTCAAAATTCATTGCTGCCCACTAAAACTGTCATTCCCCTTATGAGCAGCAGTCATTTGCTATAGTGTTCTTAACCTGAGGCTTGCACAGAATTTTCCAGTATCCAGTAAAATCAATCTCCAACTTGCACACTTTTACATCTTGTCAGTGTCTTGCAGCTGATAAAATTGACCTTAACAACTAAGTGATCAGTTTCCAGAGAAATGAAAAACTATGTTCTTACACGAAACACGATTGCCTATCAGCTATATCGTCTTATGAAACGATGATCCCTTTTTGTATGTATTTCAGAATAACCATGATGCTACTAACATTGCCTCCAGTAGTGAAGTAATAGGAATTAAATGCAGCGTGACGGTCATTTGCAAAAATGCACCGCAAAATATTGACAATTGTTGGTGTAACGTGAAAACCGATTTTCTTGTTGTCCATTAGCATTCATGCAATGGAACTGTTTGTCACAAAGGTTGGCGTACAAAAATAAGCAACCGTCGAGGTAGCCTATTTGTGAACTGTTCGCTACTCAGAATTATATGAAGCAAAAAACATCGTTCACCCACAATAACAGATTTTCGGTTTCAAAAGTGAGAAAACCGCCTACCAAACTAGTTCGCGTGTGTAGCAGAAAGCAATGAGTCGCCTTCAACAAACCGTAGTGAGGCAATATTTACCAAACAAACAGCGGTTAACCAACTTGGCAGTATAAAATTGATAACGATGCTGTTCTCTCTGAGACAAATTGATATCTATTGCTTCCTTGATGTTTTCTTCAACCTTATGCAGTCCTCAGGATATGTGACAATCTGGCTAAATTGGTGAGAAAAATGTGTAGACTCATGTGCAGATCGATATATGGACAGATCACTTGCAATCATATTGTGTCCCTCGGGGAATCGATATCGAGAGATGATTTCCTGCAGAGAGAAGTACAGTGAACCAGAACCGAGAGTCCGATATTTTTTACTCCAGGTTCGAGTCGGCTAACGGATATCACACACTGCTGTCCACGTTTTCTACAGGATTTAATAATTCCTCATTTGTCTTCATCGATCAAACTGGTCGCATGTAGGAAAGGTAAGACAAAATGAGGTAGGTTTGATATGTTTCTCAACTAAGAGCAGAAGCCTCCTTATTCCGTTATAAGCGGTTAATTCAGCTGACACTTGTGCAATAAATTTGAAAGTTTAATATTTTTTGAACCCCCATAGGATATATATTCCAAGGTCATAACTAACACATACTACTGGCAAGCTTTAAAGTCATGTATAGCGCTAGTTTTCAAAACTTGCCGAAACAAGCCAAAGGGAATATCACTGCTACTTACCAGTAATCGCCCTACACTAGTATTTTATTGAATCGGAATTGGATTCAAACAATGAAAGCAAAATTATCGCATTATCTTAATAAGAACACCTATAAGAGTCTAAGTCCATCTACGTGAAAACCCTGCCTAAAATTACCCCAAACAATCAGTTATTTGTGGCCATTCTACCTATCCTGATTTCGAAACATACTGAATGTGACCAGTGGCTACAGTTGATTGCTCACCGTGCATTTTGAATTGTGTGACCATAAATCTCCTTGATGTACAGCACATTTGCGTTACTGTAAACATCTCACTTATTTAATAGGAAAAACAAAATAAACATTTCCTGTAACAACTTTGAACCCAGAAGCCAGAATCCATTTTTCAAAACCGCCTCTCTCGAACACATTTCGCTGCATCCCACCAGGTATACACTGTAGTCTGCAAGTTCATGCAGCAAAGTTCAGTGGACATTGTGAAGCTAAACAACTAAACCAACAAACACACAAACACACGCACACACACACACATCACTGCACATCAGTCACCATGGCAATCTGCTATTGATGAGTAAAGAGATGAGCAAAGGGATGACTCCCAGTTGTTAATTGTTTCCGCCTCCGCGAACCGGAGAGGCATAACATATCCGAAAGGTCTTCTCCAGGTTCAATTGGGCTCGACGTATCAACAAGTGTTGGGCGATCGATGATGCCGGTTCCTTGTGACTTGTCATATTCCGACCTGAGATCGACATTGTGGTATCCAGGATTGTTTGGAGGACGCAAACTGCAATGTGTTTGTTGGCCCGATTGCGTAACTGTCGCTTTGTTCTGCCTAGGTAAATGGTCCGGCACTCAGACGACAATTCGCAGTTGATGGAAGACTTGACATTGTAAGTTGGAGGTCACTGAGACTAGATTGGACAAAAACAATATTCCAAGAAATTTAGGCTAGTTATATTATTAGCTTACCATTACCTCAAAGCCCAAGTATTCAGTTGGAAGCTCTATCACGTGGTCTTAAATTCTGTTTACCCCGAGGAAAGAGAACCCCTAAAGAGAACATTAGCATCTTGTCACATGCCTACTTCCAGCTCCCGTATCAGCAAACCTCACAGTTCTGTCCGGTATCAGAAGCCGATCGCAGTTGTCTTTAAACCAGCCTAGTCTTTCTCGAGCACCAATACAACCCTGATACCAAAGTATATTGATTCCATTTCTGAGTTACGGACTTATGAAAACCTGGTAATCGTACAACCGGGTAGTAGTTGTGGCGTTGTAGTTATAAATAAAGCCAAACGTATATCATGAATGCAGCCGTTATTAACTGTCACAAATAATTTCCCCCAGGTTAGCTCAGCAGACGTTGTTGCCGAACGTGAAAGACGCGTTGCCAATGACGAACAATCATTTTTGAAAGGATATTTTATTGACCAGTCAACGGCAAAATCAGTTGCATCTAGAGCATCACACATTCCACAACCATGTGGTTTGCCCAAACTCAACATGTATTTTATACCTCTGAGGTCAATACTCTCCATATCCGATTCACTACAAAGCAAGTCGGCACAGTGGTTAGCTCACTGTCTTCCTCCCGTAAAACAATCCATGATTCAAAAAATTGTGAGAGACAGTTCTGAGCTAATCGATGTATTCAATGTTTTAGACTCTAGCAATAAACACCGGGCGAGTATGGATATACAATTGTTGACAAAAATTCATCCGATGCAGGCGGTTGATATACTTTGTAAATATATTGGCTCACTTCAATTGAGCACAGGATTGCCCAAGTCTGAGTTAGAACGCCTTCTGCTACTATGCACCAGGAACATGAAGTTCTATTTCCACTAAACTGGCTATATACAGTCTGATGATGTTGCTATGAGCAGTCCAATAGGTCAGCTATTAGCTGACATTTTCACTGCCCATCTGCAGCAGAACGCAGAGGCCCCCATCAGCCAAGCTCACTTTTACCGGCATTATGTTTACGATGTATTTATATTTGCCGATATCAAAGAGATGGAAGTAAACTGAACTCAGTTAACAAGGTGAATTCCCAAAATTACCTTTACCACTGAGCACGAGCAAGATGAAGCCCTGGAAGTTTTGGATTTTTCCACGATGCGCCGAAACGACTGCTCCTTACTACAGTCCGTCTGTCGGAATCAAAATTGGACTGGACAGTAACTGAGCTCTCACAGTTAAGTGCCTATCCAGTAAAACCGTGGCTTAGTAAGGACTACGGTTCATTGTGTATGACGAACCTGTTCGAAAGAAAAATTGGCCAAAGAGCTGACATCGTTGAGAACCACGTCCACAGAAAATGACTATCCATCAGCATTTGTAAGGAAATTCGGCAAACAAAAGCTGACTGCGGAGATGGTTTCAACAGCCCTTGAACTGACTGTCTATCTCCATTTGCGTTATAATGATGAAGACAATACTACTGTTTGATAAGCTGTCTCGCGGTGGCTATGGGGCGCACGTTCTATGCTAACCAAATGGCCGTGCTGTTCACCACAATCCAAATCCCAACATTACCACTGTAAACACCACTACCGGTTGATGTCAAATCTTCCGTCGTTTGTAAATTTACGTTCGAGTGCCGGACCACTTACCTAGGCAGAACAAAGTGACAGTTACGCAATCGGGTCAACAAACGCATTCCAGTTTGGGTCCTCCAAACAATCACGGATACCACAACGTCGATCTCAGGTCGGAATATGACAAGGAACCGGCATCATCGATCGCCCAACACTCGTTGACAATAAAATGCCTCTCCGGTTCGCGGAGGCGGAAACAATTAACAACTGAGAGTCATCCCTTTGCCCATCTCTTTACTCATCA
>JTDE01004079.1:0-10140 GCA_014338405.1 Paragonimus skrjabini miyazakii
ATCCAGAAGTTCACATATACAGATGCGTAGTTACGACATATGCGTATATAACTATCATCACGTAAATGTGCGCGTACATTTAGTTATATACGCATATGTCGTAACTACGCATCTGTATATGTGAACTTCTGGATGGATGGATATTTGTTATCTGCAGATAACGGTCATGATCGTATATGATTTTATATTCATATATATTTACAAATTTATAGACCTATAGTTCGATATATCTGTCCATATATATATATATATATCACTTATGACAGACTAGAGCGTTTGATTTAGTTGTTCGGCGTAATATTCTCAATGCTTTTACTGTAGTGGCATATTGTCATATTTCTAATATTAACTGAGTTATTCCATTTTCAGTCAGACTCTGAGAACAACGCTGGGTGCAACATACTAAGAAAAATCCACAAGGAAAAGGCAAGCGGGGAGTGAAGTCGACTAACGATCCGTTGTTCATATTGTACATTTAATCCCGTTCCAATATATCATTTATATTCCTCAATCGTCCTTTAACCATCTTTCTCAATATGGTGATGTTACCGTGATTAAGAATCGCTATATCCTGGGAATTAAGCTAGCAAACACGTCGTGTTCGTTAACTAAGACATCTAGGAAAACTGCCGAGGATCGTTCCTAACGAAATAAAGGCTAGGAAAATTTTTCCCATTGACCGTTTATTGAGTGACTAAAAAGTGTTCAGTTACCGCACTCATTAGTCACTCGATGAACGGTCGTTAGTCACTCAATAGTCGGTCAGTAAACACTCAGTAAACGGTCGTACTATCAGGGAATGCACGTGCATAGTGAAGTATATATATATATTACAGTATATGTGCTATATATATATATATGCAGTATATACTGCTTAAGTTGAGCTGTAGGTCTACGCACACCTTGCAAATATACATTTCCATTGCTTTTGTAATACTCACAGGTGTGAGCATAGGTGGCGCCATACTATATCTGTCCAACAGACGTAGTTACCAGTTTTGTGGCGATCTCTCAAGAGATCTCCGTGCCGTTTTCGAAGACACTTTCATCACCTTCAGAGATATGGAAAAAGTGTTGACACTCCTGAACTACTATTTCCGAGGTATTCCAAGAGATTGGTACGCCCAGGTCGGTTGAGAAGAAGCAATTAAACAATGGCCTTTATGTCCATTTTATTTTGAAAAAACATTTACTTGAGTTGTTGGAAACTTTTGTGCAACCCGAGTCTGTCATACACGTACAGCTGAACATAGGTGGTGTGAACTTGTACAAAGATCCCGATAATCACGTTTTAAAAACCCTGAACTTTTCTTTCAGTATTGTTTTGTGTCTTCTCATTTACACATTTTTCGTGTTTCCGACGTCAGTGACGAAACTGAGAATACCAGCGTACACAACATTCAGTGTAAATGTTTTCTTGTGTGTACTGAAAATCTTGAAGTGATCATTCCGCTAAAACATACTTCGTGAAACTTTCATTATGGCCATTGTTTTACGTACCTGGCATGTTATTTATTTAGGGTTCACGGGAAGCAATTCATTTCCGCCAGTAATGTTCGCTATCATCATTTTCGCCGTAACCAAAGCAGTCGTAGCTGTTCCCGCTAGTTGGGTCACCGGTGGCAAATTGCTGAAGTGGCCCCAGTGCTCCGCTCATCAGTGCACGCAGTATCGGGTGAAAGAGACGAAATATGACGGCCCTTACCAGGAACACACCGTTCACATTTACGGTAGATTATCGTGTATTGTCTGCTAATCCCTCATATACCTACGGTGAAGCCAGGGCGCACGTCTCCGAGGCCATCACGGAGAGCGAGGGTGTGGCCAGTGATTCCACGGTGCCTATGACATGCAGACCGAAGCGCTTGAGTCGCTTAATTAAGCGACTCCTTTGTATAGGGATAGTCCCCTACAGGCCACATCATTGGGTGCTAACACCACATGCGCTGGTAGCGCATTCCAGCTGTTGACAGCCCACTGAAAGACGAAATACAGAGTGGGGTCGTCCCGATCGCCGCTTGAGTATCGTGAGAAGGTGGCCCCGGAATCTGCAGAGCACATGTGCTCATTTTGGAGGGGAAAGTCTGCTCTGAGTTCCTCACCCATCTCATCTCGCAAAATACGGCGTATCACAATAGGGTCACTACGAAGTCGCCTGTAATTCTGGGGGCACATGTTCAGATACTCTAGCCGCTGGTTATAGGATAGGCCTCTCATCCTAACATACATACGCGTGGCTGCCCTCTGTACTCGTTCTAGTTGAGGTACCTCATTTTGTCTACAGGGGAACGCGACGGCGTGGCCGTATTCTAGTCTTGGACGAACATGAGATGACAAGAGTATGCAAGTGACATCTCTGGACACCTTAGCAAAGGATCGACAGATAGCTTCTAGCACTTTCCTAGCTTTAACAGAAGCCTGCGTTGTGTTAGACTGTGCTTTGAGGGTGTATGACGCGAGCACTTCGAGGTCACGTTCTGTATTACATTTTGTTAACAGGTGACCTCCAACATGATATGCTTTGACATCCCTGATATCTCCCAGGTGCAAGCATTGTACTGTCCATGTTGATGTGTCCCAGTCCTGTTACAATATTCCACTATTCTCATCTGAAGAGACTGTCCTTCATACTTTCATGTCATCAGCGAAGACGAGGGCAGACGACTGTAACTGGTTCAATAGATCGTTGATGAAAAGCAGAAAAGGGGTCCGAGTACGGACTCTTGTGGCATACCGCTTGGGGCAGGCAGCGATTCCGGTAGGTGTTGGTTGACCCTGACAGCAAATGACCTACCATGAAGGAAGTCTGGTATCCAACTTATATGCGAGCTGACAGCGCACGTTAACAGCTTGATGAGCAAATGGTTATGTGACACTGCTGAAAGCCTTGGTGATGTCGAGAAACACCACGTCCAGAGTCTTGCCTCCACTCATCGCTCTCTGTCAAGCAAGATCGCTCTCTCCGGAATCCGTACTGCTTCTCACTGAGGGTCAACAGTTGGTCCAGGTACCCCTGAGGACGATGGGCTATCAGCTGCTCCATCACTTTGCCAAGCACGCAAGTTAAGCATACTGGTCGGTAGTTGACAGCTCCCGACCATCCTCCTCCCTTGTATTTGGGCGCAACCACTGCTCGTTTCCACTCCGTTGGCAGTTTGTCTTCGTTCAGAGACCGCTGATACAGGTCCATCAGTGGCACAGCTAATTCCACCGCCAGTTCACGTAGCAACAAAGGACAGCTGTTGTCTGGGCCGGAAGATTTATTGACATCAATCAACCTTAGCTCGCGTTCCACTTCATCAACGCTAAATAGCATTTCGACAAGGCATGGTCCATTGTCGTCGAGTAAGGCGGACTGCGCATTATCCTGGGAATAGACCGAAACGTAATGCCGAGCTATTAGCTTAGCCTTGTCCAAGTCCTCAATAAGTTCGTTTTTATGCTGATCAATCAGTGCCGGGATTTTTGCATTGATTCTGGTCTGTCGACGAATGCATGTCCAGAGCCTCTTGGGTGCTGTTGCCGATTCTTCGACCAACCTTTTCTCGTACTGCTGACGCTTTCTTTGCTTCTTGGTGTTACATTCATTCCGTATTTTCCGTTACGCATCGTAGGAACCATGACCAGCCCGCAGCTCATCCATTACCGGTGTCTGCGCCTGAGGATGACACGCAATTCAGTATCGAACGACGGTGGCCCTTGAGACTAAGGACGACCACGAGACATCGGTGCGGACCGTTTTATGACTGCCAGCAGTTTGTCTCTAATTTTACACCAGTGCGCATCAACTGTGATTGTGCTGCCGCCCCAGACGTAGTTGCCTGCGGCCCCCCTCATTTATTCGAACGGAATTCTCCAGATATTCCGTGGAACCTGGGTGGGTGTTGCCCGCAGTTCGCCTCTTGCTTATCCTATATTGAATAGCGCATGGTCGCTCCTCCTCACTGAAGGCAAAATATCAACGCGGTTGATGTCGGACTCTACTGCGGAGAACACTAAATCCAATCTCAAGCGGCACACGGCCTGCAACCGCGTGGGAGCTCTCACGTGCTGGTACAAACACAGCTCGTCAACGACCAATCGAAACAGTCTCTGAACCACTAGTGCATGCCTATGTTCTCCAGATGATGTTCGATGCGTTGAAGTCTCCCAATATCAAGCACTAGTTAATTGCTCCAAGAATCCTTAGATCGTCTAAAAATTGAGGTGTAAACGATCCAGAGGGGCGATCTATAACACCGAGTATAATGGAGCTGTTCTATGTTAGCTTTACATTGCGCCACAGTCCCTCATAAGTACCGTCATTGTCGGCTCTGACTAGCACGAGAGTAGTTGGAATGTTATCACGAATAAAAAGCATCACTGTTCCTGCTTACCCACCATTAACACTGGAACAATCCGAGCGGAAGAGGGTGTATCCGAGGAGATAGACTTCAGCGTCCATTAGTTCCTCTGATAACCACGTCTCAACAAGGGCCATGACTGCGGGGTTATTACTTCTAATCCATTCTTCTATCTCATCTAGCTTGTTTAAGAGGCTTCAAACGTTTGAGTATACCACTCGTCCGATCTAAACTTGCTTCCCTGTCTCTGAAAGAGAGAGTGGACGGAAGTGTCCTCAGAAATTCCGCCGCTCCTCCTTGCCAAGGGGAAACGGAGAGAACACAAGAGGTCTCCATCGGACTTGAGACCTCCGCTTAACCCGAAAACTCTGGATAGACAAGTCGGACTCCCCCTCACATCTTCTGTCATGCAGTTCCTTTAGGGCGCCTTCAGACGTACACAATCTTCTGGGGTTAGGTCTCTCCCTATGTACACGTCCACACTGCGCTTTTGACGACCGCTGCAGGAGCAGGCGAGCTTCTGATGCAGTTCCCAAAACAACTTTGAGCGACCTCCATGACATACTATCATGCACTTTCCGGCCAAATCAAAACGCTATGCGTACTGTTATTTTCGCAGCTAGATCTTCCCATTCAGTTGTAAATATCTCAATTAGTAAACCACGAAAAGCAGCAGCGTCGTGATCCAACCTTGATTGAGACGTCAGAGTGGCAGCCTCAGAAAGATCAAATACTATCACATATTGATCGCGTGAGTGTGCCTTCCTAGATTCCGGTCGGGCCTTCTCCTTCCGTGCGTCTGCGGGGGTGGGGGGGGGTCTGTATGATCAATTGGGGCGTTGCTAACCTTTGCGTCTTCGGGTCCGGTGTTGGATGTGGCCATTTTTGGTTTACTCTTCCCTTGGTGTCTAACTCCGGTTTTCTTACTTGTGCAGCTGGTTCCTCCAAGGCTGTCACCATCGTATGATCCGGTACCCTCACAGCCACCTCTTTCGGGACTCACGACCACATCCTTCGGGCCTATCACAACCAAATCAGCGAATGTCGGTCGAGAAAGAGCTGGGGCACCCACATACGGCGTCATTCTCGCGATCACCTTTTCAGATGTGCTGTCTAACTTTTGATCCAACGAAGCACATGTAACATTTGCCGCGGAGAAGAACCAAATCTGACACCTTTCGGCAACACTTTAGGCAACAAAACTTCAGCCGGTCCAAACGCAATTGTATAGTTAAGCGGTGACTGAAGTGCAAGTACGATGCAACCATCCGTCACATATGTTGTATTGTGAAACCTGCGTCCGTTTATCGATGCTCCCACATTTTAGAAACGGCAGGAGCGTCATCTTTTGATAACCTAGGAGGAGGGAATGTGCCATCAGCTGATCGAACACAAAAATTACCAGATTTGGCGGGGTGGGGGTAAATATTGATTCAGTTCCCCAAACTCGCTTTGTCTTAGAAATTTGGAAAAAACTATACCACTCAAGAAACTTTAAACCGTGGGTCACGTACAGGTAATTGCACGGCTATGGACATAAAATAAATGTTATAAAGTGTGATTATACGATAGTTTGTCTACAGTGCTCAAACCATGTACTGCATTTCGTTATATTTCGATATAGTTGTCATGTGGTGATGAATTTCTTCGTAAACTGCGAAGTTCTTTTCTCAACCGTCTTGGTCACATTTCGCGTATGTATGGAGTCTGTTAGGAGTGGTTGGAAAAAGGTCCACCTATAAAGTAGTAGTTCACTTGTAACCATACTAGACAATGCACATGGTCCCTGAATAAACGCAACGAACACCCAGTGAACCTCATTATGGGCCGTGAAAGTGATTTACTGATTGATACACGAGTACGAAGATGAGAGCCCAAGTCCCACGGGTCAGCAGGCTCCTTATGGTGTCACACTGGCGTCAGCTTTTCTGTAAAGCGGTCATGGGAAAACTCATGTAGCGTCTCTCTCTATAAGCACTGTGACAAGATAGAATCACTACGGCGTGAAAAATAGTTCTGTGCCGTCCACATGTTACCTATCTTCTCCGCCGAGCGAGGCTGATATGTGCAACCTGCCAGGTTTTAGAGTTCGCGACCATTCACACTATTTGTTGAATGTGCTCTACGACATGGTGATCAATGGCGACGTGTGTCGGGACAGACCAACAGAATACCTAGACTACTTCTACCAAAGAACGTATGACAGTGGAAACTGGTATTCAGTGCGTTGATTTCGCGTATTACAATCGACCTTGGAAAATGAAGTGTACACAGGCACATTAAGCTAGCGGAGCACGGAAACGGCTGTGTTTTCAGCTCCGGGACAAAAATGAAGAATAACAGCGCGACCTAAACAAAGTTGACAAGACAGCAAATCATCAAAAATGTAAAATGAAATGTGACTCTGTAGTCGCTACATAGCTCTCCACAGAAGGTTAGTAAGCACCATACCTGCCTTCGTTGTTCCACAGAGGGAGAAAATAACCTTGTCATCTTGATTAAATTTGCGGGGTGGTACACGTAGAAAACAGTGGCATCGATGATTGGGGACAGGGTATACCAAATTTTGAGGACAGGGTCGGTCGAGAATAGCTGCTGCGGTGACAGGATTCTTTTATTTAGATTATTTAATCTGATGCTTATCTTTTTCATCGCAGCGGACTGTCCAACCTTAAACCTCTTGAGAAGGAGTGTTAGGTTTTTCTAGTGCTGTACGACGGTTGCCTCGGTAGACAGACAGCTTCCATTTACCTATCAAATGGGGTAGATGGGAAACGTTGAATTATATTGTTCTCTACCGGGTATCACTGGATAATCAACGGACTCCCCCGCAGAATGTTGAAACAGACATTTTGAATGACTCCGTTTGGTTTGGGTCTCCAGCCCGGAACCCGTGTATGGATTGCGGAAGTCACCGGAGTCATTTGGCTTCCCTGAAATAGTTGACAATCGCTTAAGTAGCTTGATCTGCTGGACCATTCATTAATACGCGAATGCGAGGCTGGGAGCTCATGCTCCCCGTGCCTGTTTACTTTTCATCCGATGTCATGCAGGCGTCAGTTTTCTTTAGTTATCACCTCAGTTGGGAAAGTATGAGTCCAACAATACCCTTAGTTTAAACTTTTACGCGGCATGCACAACAACCAGCGGTAGCATATTCCAATCAGCTACCACCATGTGAAGGGAAAAAAAAATCTGTCTAATGAATAGCAGGGACCTTGATTTGTGTAACTAGTGCTGGCTAAAAATAGATGATACACAGCGCATAGTTGTAACAACTACCCGCCATTATCTGAACGACGTGATGCTATCTCACTCTTGTCACTTAAATGAGACTCGGTCTTTCCGAGGATGCCAACCTGGGGTTTCGTGTCTCCGGCCAGAATGACTATGTCGGAACCATGTGTCGACCGATGGAGTAGCCAGAACCGTGTAAAAGCGTCCTTGTTTCCAGAATCACTACAGTCAGCTGGAACATGAACAGACAATAAATTATTTTCCGAAAGTTTTGCATGGCAAACTGACCTTAGTGGAACTTGCCGAGCGGACGGCACAACGTTAGCTGTTAATGGCAATCTAATCTACTAGTCGTCGTACTGAGGATTATACCTACTCCAGCCTAACTGGTAACGGGGGCCGTGAAGTCACCAGAAGTATATATATATATACTCAGTGTTTTTCCCTTTAATATTTTATATATATATATATATATATATATATATATATATATATATATACAAAACACTTCGGTATAGCTTCGAACGTCATTTGTTTGCCCCGTTTGTTGCGGGCTACTACGTGTCGTTTTCTCTTTCTGAGTTCTCCCCGTGTCTTATTGT
The DNA here is from genome assembly GCA_014338405.1 of Paragonimus skrjabini miyazakii. Lineage (NCBI taxonomy): Eukaryota > Metazoa > Platyhelminthes > Trematoda > Plagiorchiida > Troglotrematidae > Paragonimus > Paragonimus skrjabini miyazakii. The sequence continues at coordinate 8,183 of JTDE01004079.1, forward strand.
AATGAACACTTCGTCTTCGAAGGGATCCACTAACTTTCCTCCAGTAACTTCTTTCAACTCCTGGGCTCAATTTTAGAACAGATTGAGGAGCAGTTTTTTGACCGTCGGTTCTTTTGGGCCAACGCTCTTTTATGTGCGGTCATCACTGACTTTTGATCTCACATCTAAAACCCCACGATTTGCTCCATTTTGATTTCAGCTTCTGTTTCACTAATCATGGTAGAAAAAGATGTGTCGGAATTGGGCATTTCCAAGAATCTCTTAAAGATGAACTTTATGCGCCGTACTTTGCTCGCACAAGAGAAAAGCAATCCATCTACACGTTCGGATATACTTCCTAATGCACAAGAATATACGTTCCAGCTACCTCCCGCTGTCAAAGCTCATATCACTAAACGGTCGTCTGTTCTTTCAGGCATGCCTAAGATAGTGTTGGATAAGTGTCTTTTCGAAATATACGGCGTTCCTGCCGGATTTCGACAGAGCTATGGTGGTTTTAACATTACCGAGACCTCAAAGCAATCCGGTCTATCCAAGTCAGAAGAATCAACCAACCCGACTCACGCGTTTTTTGACGATTCAGCCGATGGTCGAGTGTCAGCCTACATTCGTAGTCAATCCAGTAAAAAGACAAAAACGGATACACAACATACGCGTGGAATCCGTCGCACGTTATGTGAGTTGTGCCTTGCTGCGGTATTCCAATTTGCTTTGTTTGGCTGCCGTGTGGTTACGTTTTAACGAACTACATGGACTGTCGAAATTTTTACGAAAATAGGTGTACGTAACGTCGGGCAGTAATATTGCTATTTTGGAAGAAACTTTACCAGCAGCTGTCATCGCAACTTCCCATCAGACGTTTACGATTACTATCCACGTAAATAATCGTTTCAGGAGGTAAATATTGGGCCTTGATATGTTTGCCACTTTTTACCAAATCTCATTGATCCGACAGTCAGTTTAAAAACCAGAAATATCGAAATTTAATAGAAATCTTATTCGACAGAGAAATAACCCGAACCGCGAGCACAAGTCTAGATCTGAAGTTGGCATCAGTTTAAGATGCGAATATACTTCTGGAAATGTCAGGATAAATAAATTGGCTGAAATCCAACATCTCAGTTGATAAATAATTGATGAAATCAGTAATTACCCTCCTGTTCTACTTGTTCACAGATTGTTGACTCGGCCAGTTTGTCTGCCTTGGAACTGATAATAATCACCCGTCCCATGTTGTTACTATCCGCATAGTTTGTAAAATCTAGTGTTTTGCTTTCGTGATCGACAGTTGTAAATGAAACTTTAACACCTCGTGACGAATGTCTTTGTTCGTTATTTGTGAAAATATTTATAAGTCTTAAAGTGGATAACCGACAGACCATTCGTATGAATGAAAATTCGCATGAGGAGACTGAACGTCCAAGAGTTTGGTTTTATTCTTCCGCTAGTCATTGGGGGATTAGCTCTACCCCAGTAATTACCAGGGTTCTGACATCCAGTATACTTCGTTAACTGGCTGCAGCTTGAGAGGCAAACATTGAGGAAGAACGAGCAGGATTTCGCCCTGGACGGGGATGTATAGATCACATTTTTACGCTTCGTCTAATTTTGGAGCATGTGTACCGCCGGCCAACAATCGCCGTATTTCTCGACCATAAAGGTGCGTTCGATTCGGTGGGTCGATCTACACTTTTAGATCCGCTTAAACGCAGAGGTGTACCAACCAATATGTAAACATACTATCGGCGCTCTATTCCCTTACTTCTGCTCAGGTTAGGGTTTACGGTGAGCTGTCGGAAAATTTCAGCACCGTGAGCGGCGTTCGTCGAGGTCGCCCACTTTCACTATTTTCGCTTAGTATTGTGATGGATTATATAATAGAGGATTGTCTCCGGTACTCACAAGATGCCGATGTGGACCTCCTACCTGGTGGAAGGTTGACTGATCTTGTTTATGCT